>BQNB010123822.1:0-20034 GCA_026074375.1 Tanacetum coccineum
CAATATATCAAACAGTGGACAATAGTGCTATATGACAGTGAATATATGCAAGCAAACCATGACTTAGCATCCACGCTAATCACAAACAGCATATCCAATGCTCTTGGAGTCGCAACTCCGATATGTCACTACGCACCTAAAGGGCCTACCAGCTAGAGCACTATATTAGGGCGGGACTTTACATAAACTTGGGTAGGCGTACCCATCTGCTCCAATAATCACACATAATTAGGGTAGGCGTACCCAGCTGATCCATAGGGTAGGCGTACCCAGCCGATCCAATAATCATGCAACACATAATATTCACATAGCAGTCATAAGCACATATCTTGTCCAAAAACAAAACCACATTTCGCACAGTACGATTCAAAACATTTCAAAACACATTTGAGTATCATTTTCCCCCAACGGAAAAACAGTAAAAAGTGGGGCTACGAGAACTCACCTCAAGCAAGCCATAGCAATCCAATCTCAATCACACAATCAAATGCAACGACGCCTGCACACGACCTAGTTCAGTTAATGTCCCCTTTTAATCATTCACTTCCAAAACAATCTTTACGTTTGATGCATAGAGTTTAGACGCGTTGTACATGTACCCAAAACAGTTTAGTGGTGTGATGGCTGACAACATACTCCCCAATCATATCAATCCGATATCTCAATGGTACATACTTATACTATTTAACAAAAATAGATAAGTAATATAAGTAAATATTTATAATAAATAATTATAAATATATTTCGACAAGTCCATTCGGTAACCTTAGTTACCTTAAAATAATCATTCTTTGATTGAAAACGACACGTTTATTCATAATAAACACATTAGGAAAGTTTCGAGAAAAAATATATTTTTCGTCTTTTAGTGAATTAATTAAATAAATAAAATAATAAAATAATATTTTATTATTTAAAATCAAAATCATGGTTTAAGTAAAAGTTTCTAAGTATAAACTTTTTACGAAATTTCGACATGACCCGTACGCTTAAACAACGTTTTTCAAGGTTTCAAACCTTAATTTCAAACACTTTTCACAATTTCGACTATTTTTCGACAAAATTCTGAAATCTAAATCTTTAACGTCTACTAAAATGTTTTTCCCATAATAACGATCAATATCACTTCGTAAATACATTTCGCTTTCAAAAAGTCCGTCAAAACTCTTAAAATAACCAAATATCGCTTATTAGGCTTTAAGGCCCAATAAGGGTCCATAATAGTATTTATAAGTTCAAAATACGATCCAAGCCCAAAACCAAGGCCCATCAACATATATAAGCTCATACTTATAAGTAGAAAATAATCCGAACTACAATAAGCCCCTCCATTAAGTCGCGGCTTAAATGGGCTTATTGGGTCGCGAGTCCATAAGCTCCAAAATACGTATATTCAACTTTAAGATAAGCTACTAAGCTACGTATCACATTTGGTAACTACCAAAGCCTAAAAAATAATCCTCAAACATACGCCATAACACCAATTTATCAAAAATCACTTCCTTAGTGATTTTAAAAAAAAGACGCGGCATATAAGCCCAAAACAAGCCATCAAAAGCTTAAAAATAAGACCACAAATAAGCTATACAAGCTATTATCCAAAATAAGCTATCTAGCAACATATGTTATTCAACCATCACGACCACAACATAAAAACTACAAAAACCCTTTTCTTCCTTTTTATGTTACATGAACCAAACACCTCTTATTTTATTCGTTTCGCTTCCAAAAATCGATTTTCACAACGATCAACTTATACAACAAACATCTATGCACCAAAATAAACACAAAAGGACAAACAAAATTTAAATTTGAAAACTTACAAGAAAATCTTCAAAAATATAGATTTCGACACGAACTGGACAACCCAAACGTTGTTTAAATGAATACCCAAACACTCGTATCACCCGGAATAACACGTTCTCGATCGAAGTTGGAAAATTTATGGTGTTTTGGTTGTGGTAGGTGGCGGACGAAACACACACTCTAGAGAGGATATGTGTGTTTTTTTTTCTTTTTTTTGATTTTGAAATGATAAGGATTATGGAAAAATGGGGAATGGAAGCATCTTATGTACAACCCTTAGACAAGTTAGCTAAAATTAAGCCACCATGTCCCCTTCTCTTATCTCCTAGCCGGCCATGGGATCCTATGAGGTCTCGGGCCTTTCTTTTGGTGTCGGGATCACTTAAATACTCGTAAAACTCAACCGTAAAATTTACCCCAAAGTTATTTAGCATTTTTATTCACCTTAGCATTTTTATTCACCTTAAAAATACTTTTCCATTAACTTAGAGTATTTATTTGCCACATTTACACTTTCAACCCTTCAAAACTCAATTTGGACATTAACGAACGTGTCAGACTCGTTTTTCAGCATTTCTCCACATTCACGGGTCAAACCACCCGAAATACAAATAACACAATAATAACCTCTAAAAAGGATTATTATTCATAATAACCATAATTTCATCACAATACTCATAAAATCACCACCGTCAACACGGTACAATATCTGAATAAACAGACATAAGTCAAATAGTCAAAGGACTATAAATGAAATATTCAGAACACAAAAAGGGCAAAGGTTACATTCTACCCCCTTAAAAGAATTTTGACCCTGAAATTCAACTACTAACATCACTAAACAAATGCGGGTACTTCAATTTCATCTGGTTTTCACGTTTCCACGTGAATTCAGGACCGCGTTTTGAATTCCATCGTACCTTAACAATGACAATTCTACTCCGTTTCAACTTCTTAAACTCTCTCTCTAAAATTTCTACAGGCTCTTCCACAAAATTTAACTTATCATCAACTCGAATCTCACCCAAAGGTACTTGCAGTGTTGGATCAGCCAAACACTTCTTAAGGTTCGACACGTGAAACGTGTCATGAACACCATTCAACTCCTTAGGCAAATCTAACCGGTAGGCCACCGAGCCTACTTTCTCAATAATCTTAGAAGTTCTAAAAAATCTAGGTGCTAACTTCCCTTTCTTCCCAAAGCGTACAACACCTTTCCAAGGTAACACTTTGAGCAAGACATAATCACCTACACTAAACTCTAGAGGCTTTCTCCTCTTATCAGCATAACTTTTCTGGCGATCACGCGCAGTCTTAAGTCTATCCTTAATCTGCTTAATCTTTTCAATGGTTTCTTAAACCAACTCAGGTCCCATTAAATGACCCTCTCCAACCTTAGCCCACATAATCAGGGAACGGCACTTTCTACCATACAAAGCCTCAAACGGCCACCTTACACTAGAATGATAACTATTATTATACGAAAACTCAACCAACGGAAGATGAACATCCCAAATTCCTCCGAAGTCTAGGACATACGCTCTAAGCATGTCTTCCAAAGTCTGAATAGTACGCTCACTCTGACCATCGGTCTGAGGATGGTAAGTCGTACTTATGTCTAAACGAGTTCCTAATGCCTCTTGCATCGACTGCCAAAACCTTGATGCGAAACGACTATCACGATCCGATATAATCGAGATCGGCACACCATGTCTAGCAACTATCTCATTCAAATACAACCTAGCCAACCTATCCATCTTATAATCCTCACGCATAGGTAGAAAATGAGCAGACTTAGTCAACCGGTTTACAATGACCCAGATTGTGTCATGCCCACTACTAGTCCTATGCAACTTAGTCACGAAATCCATAGCTATTCCTTCCCATTTCCATTCGGGAATCTCAGGTTGTTAGAGCAAGCCAGATGTCATTTGATGCTCAGCCTTTACTTTTAAACAAGTTAAACACTTACTAACATACACGGCTATATCCTTCTTCATTCCAAGCCACCAATACTTATCTCTAAAGTCATAATACATCTTATCAGCACCTGGGTGTATAGAGTACTTCGACCTATAGGCTTCATCCATTATCAGGGTTCTCACATCACCCTTCAAAGGCACCCATATTTGATCCAGGTAATACAACACTCCATCATTCCTAAGTTAAATCATCTCATCTAAACCTTTTTGTAATCCTGCAGACTCATCCACACCCTCTTTCTGAGCCGCCAGTATCATATCCTTGATACTCGACTAAAGGATCATGTTCATAGCTCTAACTCTCTTAGGTTTCACTCTTTCCTTTCTTCTTAGGGCATCAGTCACTACATTCGCTTTACCAGGATGGTAGCGGATCTCACAGTCATAATCACTAAACAACTCTATCCAGCGACGATGTCGCATATTCAACTCTTTCTAACTAAAGATATGATGAAGATTCTTATGGTCCGTATAGATGACACGCTTTATCCCATACATATAATGTCTCTAGATCTTATGCGCAAACACAACCGCACCCAATTCCAAATCACGGGTCGTATAATTATTCTCATGAATTTTCAATTGCCTAGATGCATAAGCTATCACTTTGCCTCTTTGCATTAACACACAGCCTAGTCCTACCCCGGACGCATCACAATACACTACAAAATCCTCTGGTCCATCGGGGAGAGCTAAAACAGGCGCATTATACAACTTATCCTTTAAAGTTTGAAATGCTAAATCCTGTTCCTCACCCTAATCAAAAGTCTTACTTTTCTAAGTCAAGATAGTAAGAGACTTAGCTATCCTAGAAAAGTTCTCAATGAACCTATGGTAATATCCAGCCAATCCTAAGAATGAACGTACCTCAGACAGAGTTCTAGGGGCTTTCCAATTCTTAATAGCTTCAATTTTACTATGGTCTACATGAATTCCATTTCCATTTATCACATGCCCAAGAAACTGTACTTCTCTTAGCCAGAATTCACACTTAGAAAACTTAACATACAGTTCCTCCTTCTTGAGCAATTCCAAGACTAACCTTAAGTGTTCTACATGCTCCTCTTAAGTCTTATAGTAGATTAAGATATCATCTATAAATACTATCACAAACTTACCAAGATAAGGCCTACAAACTCTATTCATCAAATCCATAAATATCGCTGGTGTGTTAGTCAGACTAAAGGGCATTACTGTGAACTTGAAATGTCCATAACGAGTTCTAAACACAGTCTTTGGAATGTCATCCTCATGCACTCTCAGCTGATGTTATCCAGACCTAAGATCTATCTTAGAGAAAAACTGTGACCCTTGCAGTTGATCAAACAAATCATCAATCCTAGGAAGCGGATAACGATTCTTAACAGTCAACTTATTCAGTTCTCTATAGTCAATACACATCCTAAAAGATCCATCCTTCTTTTTTTACAAACAATACCGGTGCTCCCCAAGGCGATGAGCTTGGTCGAATGAAACCTTTGTCTTGGAGTTCCTTGAGTTGTCCTGACAACTCCTCCAATTCAAAAGGTGCCAATCGATAGGGAGACTTTGCAACCGGTGTTGCTCCAGGGATTAACTTAATCCGAAACTTGATTTCCTGAACAGGTGGCAATCCTAATAAATCATCCAGAAATACCTTGGGAAAATCCCTAACCACTGCAATCTCTTTTTGTTCCTTACCTCTAGCCTTAGTACTCATCAAAAGTCTCGCTTTCTCTTCCGATCTCTCTCCTAATACTCTAAGCACTTTGCCATCAAGTAAGGATATCCTCACTACTTTCTCATGACAAACTATTTTAGCCTTATGGTTAGACAACCAATCCATACCTATAATCACATCAAAACTCCTATGTCCAAAAGGTATCAAGTCGATGTCAAAGACATGACCCTCGATTTCGAGTTTACAACTCTTAATGACCTTATCAATCTTTACTAGCTGCCCGCTAGTTATCTCAATCTCATACTTAAAACCTAATTCACTGGGTTCTATGCCTAACAAGGGTATAAAAGTAGTGAAAACAAAACTATAGTCGGTACCAAAGTCAAATAAGGTAGTGGTATAATGATCGTTTAAAGTAAACATACCTGTCACAATGTTCGGATCCTGGCGAGCTTCCTTTGCTCCCAACAAGAATGCCCTACCCCTAGCCTGGTTCATTTGGTTTCCATGACCCGGACCCTCGTTATTAGCAACAACTTAGTTTGGACGGTTTTCCTCCTGGTCCTTGTGCCTTATTCCATTTAGGACAAGCTGGCCTGACATGGTCAGTACTACCACACTCATAACATGCCCTAACAGTTGGGTTTCTGGCATTGAATGGGTTCACATTCCTAGGCACGCTTCTACAATCCTTTGCCAAATGACCTGGGCGATTACAGTTGAAACATGTGCTACAAGGCTCGCCGGGTGCATGGTAAGAATTGCAGGTGGTACACTTAGGCCAAACACCTACACTCTCTCTTCCTATAGGGTTTGCGGTAGTAGCAAAAGCATTACCAGTCCTAGTTCTCTTGTTATCATCCCTACCATTCTTATCCTTACTAGTTTCCCCCACATTTCCTCTCTCCTCAACCTTTTTAATTGACCCATTCCTAATAGCCTCATCGGTCAGTGCACCAGAAATCTGCAGAGTCTTTGGCTTCGTTGCTGCCACCATCCTATGGATTTGGGGAGCAAGGCCATACACTTACCTCTTAATCTTCCTACTCTCAGGGGTTACTAAGTGAGGGACTAACCTCGCTAACTAATGAAACCTATTAGTATACGCAGCATGGCTAGCCTCGACCATGGCATGATTCCCCAACTCAGTTTTTAACTTTTGCATCTCATGACTAGGACAAAACTATTCTATCATTATATACTTAAAGTCATCCCATGACATACTAATACCAACTTCACGACTTAGCGTGCAGATCTGAGAGTTCCACCACGTTAAAGCCTTACCCACAAATGAACCAGCAGTGTATTTCACTTTTTGGTTAACACTACAACCACTCATATCTTGCACATTCTCCATCTTCTTGATCCATCGAGTAAGAAATACAGCACCTCCCTTACCATCATATTCCTTAGGGTTATAAGCTAAAAACTCCTTATATGAACAACCTACCCGGTTGCCATTCACTAACACATTCCCAACATTCTCATGAATGTTCTCATTAACCATATTACCATTTTGATTTCCAACATTTCCTTGGTTACTAACCTGAGCTATCATGGCGGGTAAGAGGTTCTGCAATTGCTGGGCAATGATCGTCAAGAAGTTAGGTGCTCCACCCACATTGACCCCCTCTACATTCCCATTGACTCCCTCTACACCCCCGTTAGCTCCCATTCCTTGGTTATTCCCTTGACCATTCAAATCAACACGCTTATCATTACCTTCCTTAGGTCTCCTACCCCTCCCACCACCCCTACCAACCCGTCTACTTGTTCTCCTTCCTTGTGATTCGGCAACAGGCTGGCCAACACTTCGGGTCGTCATCCTTGGCAGCATTATCTATACGAGGGAGGACATGGGCAACGTTAAGTAGGTGGGAAGACTAATATATATATATATAATATCATACTATATATATGAATACGCATATAATACTACCCTATGGTGTCAACATCGATTTGTGTGGACGGTAATACTAAATATGCGTGAGTCGTGATACGTTTATAATTACGTTGGCCATCGTATTTATACCCGTATCCTTTCCCCATTGTACTTGGTATTAGGCTCACACATTTCAATGAATGACTTAACTAGAACCAAATACCATATAACCACATAAGCACGTAAAATGGAACACCGCACACATAGATCCTATATGCAACTAAACGACGGATCTTAGGTTATATTCTAGGACAATCCACCTGGTTCTCTATAACCTTGGATCTGATTACTAGTCTGTCACACCCCGACAATGGCAAAAACTCAAGAATACAACATAATGATCAATCATAACACAAGATACAATATAAAGAAAACTACAATGCATAAACTTCAAGTGTTACGAAGACCATCAACCTCGAACAACCTCAAGTGATGTCCCAAATCACATCTAAATCCAAAAATCTCTTACATAACCAATTTGCCCACACAGGGGACTCGAATCCAAACTTGAACCAGAATAATCAAATACCACATCAAAACAAACCAGCAAGCAAGACTTCACATGAAAATCCACAAGGGAAACTTCTAAGTCTGCTATCACATACCATCAAATTACACTTCTTTCACTTCACCTAAAAATGATACTCGAAAACGTCAACAATAATGTTGGTGAGCTCGTAGGTTTGACCTTAAACCCAAAAGCTATGCAAATATCTCAAAGAGTGGACAATAGTGCTATATGACAGTGAATATATGCAAGAAAACCATGACTTAGCATCCACGCTAACCACAAACAACATATCCAATGCTCTTGGAGTCGCAACTTCGATATGTCACTACGCACCTAAAGGGCCTATCAGCTGGAGCACTATATTAGGGCGGGACTTTACATAAACTTGGGTAGGCTTACCCATCTGCTCCAATAATCACACACAATTAGGGTAGGCGACCCAACCGATCCATAGGGTAGGCGTACCCAGCCGATCCAATAATCATGCAACACATAATACTCACATAGCAGTTACACAATCAATCCAATGCAACGACGCCCGCACACGACCTAGTCCAGTTAATGTCCCCTTTTAATCATTCACTTACAAAACAATCTTTATGTTTGATGCATAGAGTTTAGACGCGTTATACAAGTACCCAAAATAGTTTAGTGGTGTGATGGTTGACGACATACTCTCCAATCATATCAATCCGATATCTCAATGGTACATACTTATACTATTTAACGAAAATAGATAACTAATATAAGTAAATATTTATAATAAATAATTATAAATATATTTCGAAAAGTCCATTCGGTAACCTTAGTTACCTTAAAATAATCATTCTTCGATTGAAAATGACACGTTTATTCATAATAAACACATTAGGAAAGTTTTGAGAAAAATTATATTTTTCGTCTTTTAGTGAATTAATTAAGTAAATAAAATAATAAAATAATATTTTATTATTTAAAATCAAAATCATGGTTTAAGTAAAAGTTTCTAAGTATAAACTTTTTATGAAATTTCGACATGACCCGTACACTTAAACTTAGTCACCCTAAAAATAATCATTCTTGGTTGAAAACGACACGTTTAATCATAATAAACACATTAGAGAAGTTTCGAGAAAAAATATATTTTTCGTCTTCTAGTGAATTTATATTAAAATAACTAAATAATAAAATAATATTTTATTATCTAAACTCAAAAATCATGTTTTAAGTAAAAATTCTAAGTAACGTTTTCCAAGGTTTTAAACCTTAGTTTCAAACACTTTTCACAATTTCGACATTTTTCCTACAAAATTCCAAAATCTAAATCTTTAACGTCTACTAAAACATTTTTCCCATAATATCAATATCACTTCGTAAATATATTTCGCTTTCAAAAAGTCCATCAAAACTCTTAAAATGACCAAATATCGCTTATTGGGCTTTAAGGCCCAATAAGGGTCCATAATAGTATTTATAAGTTCAAAATACGATTCAAGCCCAAAACCAAGGCCCGTCAACATATATAAGCTCATACTTATAAGCAGAAAATAATTCAGACCACAATAAGCCCCTCCATTAAGCCGCGGCTTAAATGGGCTTATTGGGCCGCGAGTCCATAAGCTCCAAAATACGTATATTAAGCTTTAAGATAAGCTAATAAGCTACGTATCGCATTTGGTTACTACCAAAGCCTCAAAAATAGTCCTCAAACATACGCCATAACACCAATTAATCAAAAATCACTTCCCTAGTGATTTTGACAAAAAGACGTGGCATATAAGCCCAAAATAAGCCATCAAAAGCTTAAAAATATGCCCACAAATAAGCTATACAAGCTATTATCCAAACTAAGCTATCTAGCAATATATGTTATTCAACCATCACGACCACAACATGAAAACTACAAAAACCCTTTTCTTTCTTTTTATGTTACACGAACCAAACACCCCTTATTTTATTCATTTCGCTTCCAAAAATCGATTTTCACAACAATCAACTTGTACAACTAACATCTATGCACCAAAATAAACCCAAAAGGACAAACGAAATTTAAATTTGAAAACTTACAAGAAAATCTTCAAAAATATAGATTTCAACACGAACCGGACAACCCAAACGTTGTTTAAATGAATACCCAAACACTCGTATCAACCCGGAATAATACGTTCTCGATCAAAGTTGGAAAATTTATGGTGTTTTTGTTGTGGTAGGTGGCGGACGAAACACATACTCTAGAGAGGATGTGTGTGTGTTTTTTTCTTTTTTTTTGATTTCGAAATGATAAGTATTATGAAAAAAATGGGGAATGGAAGCATCTTATGTACAACCCTCAGACAAGTTAGCTAAAATTAAGCCACCATGTCCCCTTCTCTTACTCCTAGTTGGCCATGGGATCCTATGAGGTTTCGGGCCTTTCTTTTCGTGTCGGGATCACTTAAATACTCATAAAACTCAACCGTAAAATTTACCCCAAAGTTAATTAGCATTTTTATTCACCTTAAAAATACTTTTCCATTAACTTAGAGTATTTATTTGCCACATTTACACTTTAAACCCTTCAAAACTCAATTTGGACATTAACGGACGTGTCAGACTCGTTTTTTGGCATTTCTCCACATTCACGGGTCAAACCACCCGGAATACAAATAACACAATAATAACCTCTAAAAAGGATTATTATTCACAATAAACCATAATTTTATCACAATACTCATAAAATCACCACCGTCAACACGGTACAATATCTGAATAAACTGACATAAGTCAAATAGTCAAAGGACTATAAATGAAATATTCAAAACACAAAAAGGGCAAAGGTTACAAGTAAATATGTATAACATAGGTTTAACAAGTAATTAGACTAATCTAGATAGATTAAAATACTGATAGAATATTAGGTTACTCTCACTCTTAGTGTTCGACACCCTACTTACCGTGAAGCTTCATCTTGACCGGGTACACTGCCCATTAAAGTGTTGTCTTTAGGTTTGTCGGCTAAATATAAATTTAAAAGTTGATAATAATAATAAAACAACCTACACGACACAACACATCAAGTTTTTGGCGTCGCTGCCGGGGAGTGATTAGTTAATCTTTATTCTTATTAGTATTTCTAACCTTTAACTTGTTTAGTGTAAAATTAATTTAATTCTGATTGCTAATTGTTTAATTTAATTGTGTGTTTAAATTATCGCATTATTTATTTGTGTTTTAAATAGTATTCTATTCTGATTGATCATTTGATACGGCGTATCCACCAGTTGGATACGGCGTATCTAACATTCTGTTCAGAACATCGTATTGTTTTTGTAGTCTAAATGGCGTATCTGTTCCCCAAACAATACGGCGTATTCTGTGAACTCAATACGGCATACTGCTATTCAACAGACGTATACGATGTATTCTGATCAACATAATACGTCATATTTGTTATTTGATAGAGTACTAGTATTTCGTATTCGGTTTCCTGTTTATTTTTATGTGTTCCCCTGAGTGCACATCCTACTGATTGTTTTACTCTCGTTCTCAGCTTGGAAAAGGATCACAAGATGAACATCCGAACTTCCCCTGAAGTCTAGGACGCACGCTCTAAGCATGCCTTCCAAAGTCTGAATAGTATGCTCACTCTAACCATCGGTCTGAGGGTGATAAGCCATACTTGTGTCTAAACGAGTTCCTAATGCCTCTCGCATTGATTGCCAAACCTTGATGTAAAACGACTATCACGATCTGATATGATCGAGATCGGCACAACCTGATAAACCATGTCTAGCAACTACTCATCAAATAACAAACATAGACAATCTATCCAACATAAACAATCCTCCCGCAATGAGGTAGAAAATAACGAGACTTATCATCGGGATCAACAATTGACCCAGATTGTGTCATCCCACTATTAGTCCTAGGCAACTAAGTCACAAAAATCTATAGCTATTCTGTCCAATTTCCATATACGAGAATCTCAGTTTTGCTGGAGCAAGCCAATGGCCTTTGAGCTCAGCCTTAACCTTTAAACATGTCAAACACTTACTAACATACTCAGCTATGTCCTTTTTCATTCCAAGCCACCAATACCTATCTCTAAGGTCATAATACATCTTATCAGCTCCTAGATGTACAAAGTACTTTGACTTATGGGCTTCATCCATTACCAGGGTTCTCACATCCATGACCATATTTCCTATAAGATAGCAGAGCGCAGAAAGCGACAGACTCAGGAAGAAATCGTACCGGCTCTTCACCTTACAAAGGCACCTATAACTTGAATCCAGGTAGTACAAAGTCCTAATACGTTCTGTTCATAATCTTCCTCTAAACCTTCTACAAACCCGTAGACACATCTACACCTCCTTCTAAGGCCCGACAGTAACCTAATCCTTATACTTGACTGAAGTGTCCATATTCAAGCTCTAACTCCTCTTAGGCATTACTCTTTCCTCTTACTTAGGCATCAGCCCCCACATACTGCCTTACAGGATGGTTGCGAATTTTCAAGTCATAATCACTAAATAACTCTATCCAGCGATGTTGTTACATATTCAACTCTTTCTGACTAAAGATATGCTGAAGACTCTTATGATCTGTATAAATGACACTCTTTGTACCATACAGATAATGTCTCCAAATCTTCCATACAGATAATGTCTCCAAATCTTAAGCGCAAACACGACTACACCTAGTTCCAACTCATAGTGTCCGTATAGATTCATCTCATGAATTTTCAACTGCCTAGACGCGTAGGCGATCACCTTACCTCTGTACATTAACATACAGCCTAGTCCTATCCCAGGCGCATCACAATATACCACAAAGTCTTCCGGTCCATCAGGGAGAGCTAGAACAAGCGCATTACACAACTTATCCTTAATGCCAATTCCTATTCCTCACCCTAATCGAAAGTCTTACACTTCTGAGTCAAGATAGTAAGAGACTTAGCTACCTTAGAAAAGTTCTCAATGAACCTATGGTAATAACTAGCCAATCCTAAGAACGAACGAACCTCAGTTGGAGTTCTAGAGGCTTTCCAATTCTTAACCGCTTTAATTTTACTAGGGTCTACATTAATCCCATTACCATTTATCAAATGGCTAGGAAACTGTACTTCTCTTAGCCAGAATTCACACTTAGAAAACTTAGCATACAGTTCCTCCTTCTTGAGTAGTTCTAAGAATAACCTTAAGTGTTTTACATGCTCCTCCCGAGTCTTAGAGTAATTAAATATCGTCATAAACACTATGCACAAACTTATCAAGATAAGGCCTACAAACTCCTATTCAACCAAATCCAATAAATAATAAATAACCTTGGTGCGTTTAGTCAGACCAAAGGTCATTACTATGAAAACTCAAAATGTCCCATAACGAGTCTCAACGCAGTCATTGGAATGTAATCTCTCAGCACTCTCAGCTGATGGTAGCCAGACCTAAAACTAACATATCCTTGGAGAAAAACTGCGACCATTGCAGTTGGTCAAACAAATCATCAATCCTAGGAAGCGGGTAATGATTCTTAACAGTCAACTTGTTCAATTCCCTATAATCAATACACATTCTAAAAGAACCATCCTTTTTTCTTAACGAACAATACCGGCGCTCCCCAGGGCGATGAACTTAGTTGAATGAAACCTTTGTCTTGGAGTTCCTTGAGTTGTCTTGACAACTCTTGTAATTCAGAAGGTGCCAAACAGTAAGGAGATTTTGCTATCGGTGTTGCTCTAGGGATTAACTCAATTCGAAACTCAATTTCCGGGAGAGGTGGTAATCCTGATAAATCATCCGGAAACACCACGGAAAAATCTCTAACTACAGCAACAATCCTTCTTGTTATCTATCACTAACCTAGCACTCTTTAGTTTGCCTCATATTTTCTTTCGGTTTCGTCGGTACTAATACTCCTAAAAGCACCCTTTCCATCTGGAAGTGTATCCTCAACCCTTAACTTTCTATGAAAAAATTATCTCAGTCCTTATGATGTTAGAACAACCAATCCTATACCTATAATCACTAATACAATGTTCCCATGCCCAAAAGGTATCAAATCGATGTCAAAAACATGACCCTCGATTTCTAGTTTGCTAACCTTAATAACATTATCAATTTCTACTAGCTGCCCGCTAGCTATCTCAATCTCATATATGAAACCTAATTCACTGGGCCCTATGCCTAACAGGGGTATAAAAGTAGTGGAAACAAAACGATAGTCGGCACCAGAGTCAAATAAGGTAGTGGAAAATATTGTCAAAAGTAAAACGTACCCGTCCACAATGTTCAGTCCTGGCGACTTTCCTCTCTATCCCCGAACAGTTATGCCTAACCCCTAAGCCTATTCCCTTGGTTTCCACGACCCTGATCCCTGTTATTAGCAGTAACTTGATTTGGATGGTTTCCTCCCGGTCCTTGTGCTCTATTCAATCTAGGACAAGCTGGTCTGACATGGTCGGTACTACCATACTCATAACATGCCTAACAGTTAGGCATATAATATTAACGATAAATAGGATTCACATTCTTAGGCATGCCTCTATAATCGTTTGCCAAATGACCCGGGCGATTACAGTTGAATCATATGCGACAAGGCCCTCCTGGTGCATGGTTGGAATTGCAAGTGGTACACTTGGGCCAAGCACCCATATTCTCCCTTCCTACAGGGCTTGCAGCAAAAGCAGTTCTAGTCCTAGTCCTCTTATTATCATCCCTACCACTCTTATCCTTGCTAGGTTCCTCCACATTTCCTCTTTTCTCAACCTTCTTAATTGATTCATTCTTAACAGCCTCATCGGTTAGTGTACCATAAATCTGCATAGCCTTCTGTATATTCTTTGGCTCTGTTGCTGCCACCATCCCATGGATCTGTGGAGCAAGGCCATACACATACCTCTCAATCTTCTTACTCTCTAAAGTTACCAAATATGGAACTAACCTAGCTAACTCATGAAACCTATCACTATACGTAGCATGGCCAGCCCCGACCATGACGTGATTCCACAGCTCAGTTTCCAACTTTTGCATTTCATAACTTGGACAAAACTCTTCTATCGTCGTAAACTTAAAGTCATTCCATGACATACTAACAGCAACTTCCCAGCTTAGCATGCAGATCTGAGAGTTCTACCACGTTAAAGCCTTACCCACAAATAAACCAGCAGTGTATTTCACTTTTTGGTCAACACTACAACCACTCATGTCTTGCACGTTCTCCATTTTCTTAATCTAATGAGTAAGAAATACAACACCTCCTTTACCATCATATTCCTTATGGTTACAAGCTAAGAACTCATTATATGAACAACCTACCTGGTTGCCATTTACTAACACATTCTCAACGTTCTTCTGAACGTTCTCATTAACCACATTACCATTCTGATTTCCAACATTTCCTTGGTTACCAACTTGAGCTAGCATGGCGTTAAGAGGTTCCCATTGACTCCCTCTACACCCCAATACTCCAAACCCTGTCATATTTTCTTGACCATTCAAAATCGATCAACACGCTCATCATTACCTCCCTAGTCCTTACTACCCCTCCCACCTTTACAACCTGTACACCTGTTCCCTTACCTAGTGATGTCGATACAGGCGCTAGTAACTATCAGGTCTTATCCTTTTTCGGCATTATCTATCAAGGGAGAACATAGCACAACGTTAAGTAGGCAGGAAGACTCAAATATATAGAATAATCTTACTATATATATATCCCACATATATACCACCTTATGTTGTCAACATCGATTTGTTCGGACGATAAGTACTAATATGCTGAGTCCCTTATACGTTTATAACTATTAGGCCTCGTATTTATACTCGTATCCTTCCCCAGTTGTACTTAGTATTAGGCTTACACATCTCAATGACTGACATAACTAAAACACCAAACCGCGAACACACGAAAGCAAGCAAAAGTGAAACACCGCGCACATAGATCCTATACGCAACTAAACGACGGATCTTAGGTTATAGTCTAGGGCAACCCACCTAGTTCTCTATAACCTTGGCTCTGATTACCAATCTGTCACACCCCAACAATGGTAGAAACTCAGGAATGCAACATAATGATCAATCATAACACAAGATACAATATAGAGAAAACTACAATGCATAAACTTCAAGTATTACGAAGACCATCCACCTCGAACAACCTCGAGTGATGTCCCAAATCACCATCAAATCCTTAACCTCTTACAATTTCAATAGCCAATACAGGGGTCCAAATCCAATACTTAAACCAAATACTTCCAAATACTAAAACCAAACAAATAGAGAAGCAAGACTTCACATGAAAAATCCATACGAGATACTTCTAAGTCTGCTATTACATATCACCAACTTATTCCTCTTTCACTTCACCTGAAAATGATACTCGAAAACGTCAACAATAATGTTGGTGAGCTCGTAGGTTTGACCTTAAACCCAAAAGTTGTGTCAATAATTCAAACAGTGGATAATAGTGCTATATGATAGTGAATATATATGCAAACAATCCATGACATAGCATTCCCGCTAGTCAATAACTATATGTCACTTACACACCTAAAAGGCCTACCTGCTGGAGCACTAAATTAGGACAGGACCACACACAAACTTGGATAGGCATACCCATTCGCTCCAATAATCACACAAATATTGGGTAGGCGTACCCATCCGATCCAATAATCTCACAAATACTGGGTAGGCATACCCATCCGATCCAATAATCTCACAAATACTAGGTAGGCGTACCCATATAATCTAAACAATCATGCATCACATAATATTCACATAGCATTCATAAGCACATATCTTGTCCTAAAACAAACCACATTTCGCACAGATCAATTAAAAAACATTTCAAAACACATTTGCGTATCATATCCTTCCACAAAAACATAAAAAAATGGGCAAACGAGAACTCACCTCAAGCAATTCTTTAGCAACCAATCTCAATCCCACACAAGCATATGCAACGACATCCGCATACGACCTAGTCCAGTTAATGTCCCATTTTAATCATTGATTTTCAAAACAGTCTTCACGTTTGATGCATAAAGTTTAAACGCGTTGTACAATTACTCATAACAAGTTAGTGGTGTGATGGTTGACGTAATACCCCAACAATCATATCAATCTCATTATTCAATAATATATACTTATACTATTTAGATAAAATAGATAAGTAATATAACTAGATATTTATAATTAATAATTATAAATTTATCTCGATAAGTCCATTCGGTAACCTTAGTCACCGTGAAAATAATCATATTAGAGTTGAAAATGGATCGTTTACTCATAACAAACATATTTGAGAAGTTTCAATATGACCCGTAACGTTTTCCAAGGTTTCAAACCTTATTTCAACACTTTTCATAAATTCGACACTTTTCGACAAAATTCTAAATCTCAATCTTTAACGTTTACAAAAATGTTTTACCCCTAAATATTCGTTCAATATCATTTCTAAATAACATTTTCCAACTTTTAAAAGTCCGTCAAACTCTATAAACACTAATATCGCTATTGGGCTTTAACCCTAATAGAGGGGTCCAGTTATAAGATATTTCATAGTCCAAAATAAACGATCCAAGTCTAAAACTAAAGTCCAATTACATACATAAAGCTTATACTAATAAATTAAGAAAATAATCTGGACCATAATAAGCCATCCCATTAAGCCACGGCTTAAATAAGACTTGGAGCCTTGAGTCCATAAGCTTCCAAAATATGTATATAAGCTTGAAAATAAGCTAATCTACGTATCGCATTTGGTTTACTACTATAAGCGTAAAAATAGTCCAAAAACCTACGACCATAACACAAATATAGTCAAGAATCGCTGTTCCTAGTGGATTTTAGAAAAGGTGACGTTGCTTATACGCCCAAAATAAGCCAAGAATAGCTTTAAAAAAGGGGGGGTGGGGGGGGGGTGGGGGGAATAAACCCGAATAAGCTATACAAGCTCTAATAAAAAATAAGCTATCTAGCAACATATATTATTCAACCATCACGACCACAACATCAAAACTAAGAAGAAAAAATCCTTTTTCCTTTTATATTCGATGAACCAAACGTAACCTTTTTATTCGTTTCGTTTTCAAAAATCAATTTTCACAACGATCAACTTGTACAACTAACATCTATGCATCAAAATAAACCCAAAAGGATAAACAAAATTTAAATTTGAAAACTTACAAGAAAATCTTCAGATGTGTAGATTTCGACACGAACCGGACAACCCAAATGTTGTTTAAATGAATACCCAAACACTCGTATGAACTCGGAATATCACGTTCTCAATCAAAGTTGGAAAATATATGGTGGTTGTGGTGGTGTAGGTGGCGGACGAACCAAAGACACACACACAAGTGTGTTTTATTCTTTTGTAAATGAAAAAGGATTATGATGAAATGTTTCTAGCGAAAAGCATCCTGTGTACAATTCTTAGACATGTTAGCTAGAATTAAGCCACGTTGTCTCCCATTGACTTTATTGACCGGCCATGGGATCCAAGGGGTCACGGGTCTTTCTTTTCGTATCGGAATCACTTAAATACTCGTAAAACTCAACCGTAAAATTTACCTCAAAGTTAATTAGCATTTTTATTCACCTTAAAAATACTTTTCCATTAACCTAGAGTATTTACACTACATATTTACACTTTAAACCCTTCAAAACTCATTTGAACATTAACGGACGTGTCAGACTCATTTTTTGGTATTTCTCAAAATTCACGGGTCAAACCACCTAGAATACAAATAACATAATAATACCTTCCAAAAAGGGATTATTAATCACAATAAACCTTAAATAACCATAATTCTCAACAAAATCACCACCGTCAACACGGTACAATATCTGAATAAACTAACAAATGCCAAATAGTCAAAGGACTAAAAATGAAATATTCAGGACCAAAAAGGGCAAGTTACAATACCCCATAATCTTGCAAATTTGGTCATTCCCGTAGCTAACTGTTACGTACCTAGAAATTTACTAACAAAGTTCATGAGCTGAGAGCGGTTCCCTGTCATATGTTTTGAACATCCGGAGTCCAGATACAAGAGAATAATCTGGACAACCTGTCATGACAAGAGAAGAAGAAGATGGAATATTTGTAGCATTGGATCCCCAAGTATGATTGAGTTCCGAGTGGTTAGCATTCTTAGATTCTACAATCATAGCTTTTTTACTCGAACCTATATTTTTAACATTTTTAGGTTTCCTGCTATAGACTTTAAGCTTTGGTTTTTGTGTTTCAACTGAGTCGAAAGTGGTTTTCTTAGGAGGCACTACGTTAGCTGAAGTGATCCTAGTTAAAGGGCACAAATTACCAACTATAGTGAAAGTTCTGCCTGTTGGTTTCCATTTAAGTCTTACTTCAGTGAATACATGACCCGTAGGTTTCCAAATATTTTGTTTTTTATGTTTCTTAGCAGATTTAGCACGGCTATTCATATTTTTCAGAAAACCAAGAAGACGCATATCATGAACACCATCAAACATAGATTTCTTACAAGTAGCACAAATAGGTTCAGAATTCGCATTTAACAGTGAATGCTTAACATCAACATCACGAATAGGTTCAACAACACTATTCTTTTTATTAACTTTCCTAGGTTGGGCTTCTACTTTATTCTTCAAGTTCTTACTTGGTGTTTGCGAGATCCTGTCATTCTTTTTATTGCCAGTAGGTTTGATCCGCACTTACTAGTAGAACACTTCAATCCTGTAGAAGACAACATATGTGTGTTAGAATCTTATGTTTTTAACGACTATATCTATTTAATGTTGCTTGAGGATGTGAGAGGTTCAGTAAACCTAACTTTCTTGACCTTGTTTTTGGGTGTGATAACAACCTTTTTCTCATTCAGTTTAATCGCATTAGGGCAAGTATCTTGAACATATACAAGTAACTCCTGAATTCGTTGGGCATGCTTACAGGCAAAGTCTAACTCTTTATCTAAAGGTTGTTTTGCTTTAGCTTGTTCGACTATTCCTCGAAGAATATCAGCTTGTTCCTGAGTATACTTAAGGTATTCTATGTGAATTTCCCTATTTTGCAATAACCTAGGAGCTAAAGGTTCTAAGTCTAGCTTGAACATGCCTGGAACAATAGTGTGGGCAGATGGTGTTTGTGCAGCAATATCAACAATTTATTTTCCTTTTAATTTTCGTAAATC
>BQNB010123823.1:0-20034 GCA_026074375.1 Tanacetum coccineum
GAAGTTTTGATCATTTGCAGGTTGATTGCAATTACCATCAAAAATAGTTTCAAAATCAAAGGATGGTAAAACTTGTTTGAAACAATGCTCAAAGGGTGAATCATCAAAACTTTGTGATGATGATAAATTTAAACCCTTTGTATGTAATAAATATATAAATATAATAAGAATTAAAAATATCAAAGATAAGAATTCCAAAAGATTTTAAAAGAAATTACTTTTATCCAAAGTAAAATCAAAAATCTCCCGGGTCGTTTCCCGACGAGGCATGAATGGAAAATCGAGTGTCGGTTTGAGAAATTATGCTTGAATATCACAAATTTGGGTTTGGGATTCTGAATCTACTAATAACATGCAAAAACAGATAAAGGTAAACTAAAAACGAAAGCAAGGAAGGATTTAAACCTAAAAACGAGAACGGGATTAAAAAAACAAAATTTTGAAATTTTAAACCTACAAATGCAAATCTAATTTTCCTAGGTGCTAAATGATAAAAGAAAATTTAAAAAAAATTATATTTTTTTTGACTTTTTAATAATTTTTTATGAATTAAAAACAGTTTTAAAAAGAAAAATTGATTAAAAATACTAAATTAATTTGGAAAAATCTGAAAAATTACAAAAAAGTGCTTAAGACAATGCTGGATTCAGGAAAAATAAAAGTGGCTTAAACAGCTTATTGGAATAAGCTAAAATAAGCAACTACTGGCTGAAAGGCTTATTTGGAAAAATGAGTATATAACTTAAACATTGAGTAGGGCTAACAGATAGCCCTACTGGTGCTGTTGGTTAAGTGTGTGATAGTGTGGGACGAGTATGTGTTAAAGGGGAGGTCTAGGGGTCGAATCCTTGGGCCTCCCTTTTTAGGAAACTTTTTTATTTAATTTTTTTTGCAAAATTATAAAACAGACAAAAAATAGAAACTTTAAAAAAGTGACTTTAAAAAATACTCAAAAATAAGCTGTTAAATAAGCAAATGAAAACTAACAGTTTAAACCTATTTTTTTACACTAAGTCCTAAAGTTAAGCTAAACTGGTGGGCTATTTTTACACAAATAAGCTAGTAAAAATGCAAAATAAGCTAACACAGATATGCTAATATACCATATTAAGACAACATATAAGCCATATTATAAGCAAATAAACCAGGCCAAATAAACTAGAAAAGCAAAAAAATTCAAATATGCTAAATGACACAAACAGATACTCACACAGCCTAAGGGGACTTTTGGATTATTTTTAAGCCCCTAAAGGGTCCTTATGGCCTTGTGGGTATTGAGCTTAAGCTTGGGCTTCTAAACTACAAGAATTAGCATAGGAAAACAGTTTGAAAATCTTATAAGCCAAGAAAAAAGGGTAAGTAAAAGGTGGTCACAAAGACTTACTTTTTTGGTATTCCTAAATAGACTAATGGCTATATGAAGGCCACAAATAAGCTAGAAAAAATAAGCTGTAAATGAAGATAAGTTAAAAACAGATGGAGCTTGACTCAATTGCTTATGCTCTTGATTTACAATTACTCAAAAAAACTTTTACTAAACTACTTTTGAAAAATGAAAAAGCAAGTTTTATTACTAAAAGACACTTAAAAATAAACTTGACAAAACACTTAAAAACAACAAAACACTCTTAAAAGTTGTTAAGAGGATCTTAGTCTAATAAGCAACATAAAACTGTTTTGATCCAACAATTTTAAACACTTATTAGCAAATACCTAGAAACTAACTTTTAGACTTTTAAACCTTTAAAAATAGTTTAAGAACAACATAAAATGGCTTGTGCAAATTGCCCAAGTGACCCAAATGGATTTTTACCCAATTTTGACCCACTTTGGGTCTTATGCCAAACACCCCTTTATGTTTTTAAAAGTCTTTTTTAAAACTGATTTTGAAATATTTAAGCCAAAAGTTTTGAAAACAAATGTTAACCAAGCAATGTTAAGCACAAATAAGCAGAAAGCACACAAAGATAAGCACTAAAATAAGCAAATAGGAAATAAGCAGTTAAAAGCAATACTTGACAGTTTTAAAGTAAAACATGCACAAATGAAATACAAGCAATAAACCAAGACAAGTAAGCATAAACACGACTATAATAAGCAAGATAAGCAGGAAATAAGCAAGTAAACAGTAAATAAGCAAAGCTACAATAAAATAAGCAAAAAATGAAAAATGAAATCTCACCAAACCCTTGCTTAAAACAAGGTGAATAAAAGTAATCTACAAGCTCTAGCTTGTCAAAGACAAACTAGTGTGGTCTATAAGCTCTTCCCAAGCTAGCTTATCTTCCAAAATGCTGAGGTACTTTTAGGGGTGAGTCTTTTTTGTGAATTTTTTTTATTTTTAGACAGGAAATTAAGCAGACTTTTATATAAGCTTTTAATGACTTAAAAGCTTATAAAAAGCTTATATAAGAGCTTAACAAACAGTATTTAAAAGACAAGTAATTAAAATGACAATGATTAAGGAAAACTTGAAATTTTCATTCACTTAAGAAAAATTACAAAGACAATATTTAAATGACAAAAAAAATAAAATGACAAGTAATTAAATTGCAATATTAAAATTGGTACAAAATTTTGTTAATACAAAGCTGGACTTAACAAAATTCCACACAAACTAATAGCTACAAATGCCTATATTTATACTAAAGGCTTCAAGTCTTCAAGTGTTTCTTCACTGAGAGAGTTTAAGACTGTGTTTGTTGTGTGAGAGAGATCCCAAAATTGATCTAAGCCATTAAAATTTCTTGGTGCCCAATCCAAACGATCATAACCCTTCATTTTTTGTAATTTTCCTTCAACCAATGGAAACAAAGGGGATTGCCACGGTGTCTTTGGCTTCTTGTGAGTGGGGTTAAGGGGAGAGTGATGGTTTTGTTTGTAGTTGCAGGAATCGAGGTGATAGTAAAAGGGATGATAAATAGTACACTTGGCGGGAAAACTGTTTAACTGTGACAGGGTAAGAGTTTAGGGAAATGGCAATAATGGCCCCTTATGTTGTTATGTTATATTGCGATAAAAGTCCTTGTGGTGTTATAACTTTGGGGGGTTTTACAGTTTTGACCCCTGAGGTTGATAAGTGTTATTGCATGAATGGTTCTTGGGGACTAATGGACTTAATGATTGTGGGTTTAACACAGTTAAATGGTTTGGGCCCTTGGAATGCATTGTTTGGGCTGGTTTTAAGTAGGAAGGGTTTTGGGCTTTTGTTTTTGTAATGTCTTCATATAAATGCTTAATGGGCTGCCCTGGCCCATTAGATGGGTAAGGGTAGCCCATTTAGTAATTCTTCGGTATCGGCTTCGGGTTTGACCTTCGACTTTTTCGGGGTTGACTTTGACTTTTGTTGACTTTGACTTTGTCTTTTTCACACTCTTTTCGTTCCGTGCTCGGTTTTGTCGTTTTGGCTTCGTTTTTAGTCCTTTTGTCGGATATCCGTTTCTTGCACAATATAAGTAAAAACATACAAATCTTTGACTTTAGATTTGGGACTTTTACGCTGTTCATTCCGTGCTCGTGGGCTTTGTCGTTTATGGCTCTCGTTTTTTCGTCCTTTCTGTGGGTATCCCTGTTTCGGTCCTGCCACAATATAAAGTAAAAAGTACACATCAATGTATTTTTGGTACGTTTCATGGTCATTTAAGTCCCATTTTTTTATATGGAATATGGTAGGTGTTAATTAAGCACATACCAATATCCCCCGATAGCTAACTATTGTACGTTATCCTCACGCATTGCTTATAATGTAAACACTTAAGAGAAAAACTAAGACCTTCAATGCACCCTTTCGGACTTATAACCTCGATAAAAGGTTTGCTAAGTGTTCGTGCAAGGGGATTGTAGATAGCAATAAGCGGGGAAAATATAGAACAGGGGGGACCATGTGTAAAGAGGTTTTACACGGGCTTCAACGTTTTTGGGGGGTTGGGGTCTGGGGGGGGCGCGGGGTGGGTGGGGTTGGGTCCTTTGTAAGCATCACTAACTAAGGTATTTGACTTTCGTTATTTTATAACTTTTACATGGACTCATAGTAGATCAAGAAACATTTCAATCTTTAAAAATGCCCAAAAAATAAAAAAATGATTAAATTCATCGTTCATGATTTTCACACTTATTCTCTATTCCAAACTCCAAGCTTAGAAACGGAAATCACCCATTTTAATATATAAGTTATGATGATTCATTAATCATATTTGTAACTTGTGAACTTTTCACTCCCGACAAAAACTTTTTTTTTTTTTTATTTTATATTAGGTATATGTGAGTAGTTCGAATTTCAACCCCTGCATCAAAACGTATTTGAAAACATTTCTATGCTTCCACGTTTCCACCACCCCGGTATAAATGAGTTTTGAAGGCAGAGGAGATCATCACATGTAGCAACTTTCGTCTCGGCTCATCCCAACCTTGCGCTATCGTGACCCAGGCTTTTTGACACCCCACAGAGACTAGTAGCGGGTCTCAGGGGACTTTCGGTTTTTCACAAAAACTCTGGGTTTCCGTATTATTACTACAGAAGCTTATTTAGAAAAAAACTTAAATGAAAATTTAGTCTTTAGTTAAAAAGCTATTTAAATTTAAGAAAAAAGAGGTGTTTCCCTATATTTATTTAAATCACGATTTACTCAAGTAATATTATTCATCCCTTTAAACTAAGGGAAAATCTGCGACCCTTTTAGAAGGCTGCACATACATCGGTTTGTTGAGCCACGGCAAGATGCAATAAACTTTATCTGTCCTCGGATATTTACTAATGTGCCTTATTTAGAAGGTACTGCAAACCCCTTGGATTGTGTCGTGGTGAGCCGGCAAGAATGAGTATACTTTTATCAAGCCCACACAGTTTAATTAGTGTATTACCACTTTTTTTTTTTACATTTACCATCGATATAGAGGAATAAGTTCGTTTGAGAAAATTTAAGTATAAATTTGAACTGAAATTATTGATATCGACTTTATACCTTTAAAATTTGTTGATTTAAGGTTTAATTTTTTGAAAAGGAGCACGGTTATTATTAGTCCGGTTAAGAGGGAAGTTCTGAGAGATAAAGGCCACCCAAACTCACTTATGAGCTCTTTTAAGAATTTCCAATAATCTTGTTTAGCATGTGTAACTCATTACTTAACTTTTATCATTTTTCGTTCTTCGCAAAAAGGATCCGGCGGATTTTTAATGCTTAGTCATAAAGGTAAGGAACAAGCTAGAAGCTCAAAACGCTCGATGAGTCAAATAATTTATTCTTATTTACCAGTAGGAAAGTCAAAATCTTTGTGACAAAACACTATTTTATTTTTGAAATTTTTTTAAGAATATATAAAATTTTTTCATTTTTGTGGTATTTTGGTCGGTATAAAAAACAGGATTAGCGTAGTTAAAAATAAAAACACGATCTTTGTTCGGATGCAGGCACAATTCAAATCGATAGATCCACCCATACCTAGAACTAAAATTACCCTCAATGTTTTAGAAGGGTCTTTTACTACGTAATATCACTAGCCGTTTATTAAGTATGCTTTTTTAAAGATAAACGTTATTGTAGTCGATTTTTTAGATTTGGATATCTTGGGATTCCAAAATGAAGCGAGGGATGTGAAGCTCTTATGTTGAACGAAGGACAAAACCGCGAGCATGAGTCTTCAAAAATCCGGGCAATACTGGACATACACAACAAAAAACAAAGCACGGAAAATGGAAGAGGCGAGCCTCTCACACAACACACTTATTCATTACTACTATTATAATCATATTAGGATAAGCATGGGTTGCCTCCCACGAAGCGCTTGTTTTAGGTCACTTAGCTTGACCCGATCCCCCCATACTTGAATTGGTCAAGGGGATAGAAATGGAGACACGAAACATCCAAAACACGGATGTCCTTTCTATAAGAGCAAGGAAAAATCTCCATCGGGCTTTCAAAAATTTTAATACTCTTTGAAAGCTTTAGAGTTCGATGAGGATAATTCCTGGTGAGTTAAAGAGAAGTTTCGTACTCTTTATAGAAATGAGAATCCTGGGGTTGAAAACTTTTTCTTCATTCTCGAATGAAAACGAGAGTAAAGCTCCGAGCCGGGAACTTTTTTGTGGAAAGGAAGTTCATAAAGAGAAAGAGGAGGATCTAAATCCTCAAGTATAAAGAAACGCTTAATTAGTTATGGTATCTTCCTTTACCATTCTTTTCCATTGTTGCTACTCGGCGTTAGTGGACTTCAAAGAGGTTATTAATGAATGAGTATTCTGGGTTATTAAATATTCTTGTTCGTTTGTTGGTTGAAGGCAAACGCATCCAACCTCGGAAAAAATCTCAATAGAAAACCAAGTCACTCTCGTGTGGGATGGGAAGGAAATCACTTGATCTAGGGGGAAATACAAATAAAATAATCAAGTTCATTAAGTTCAGCAATCAAGAGTTTAGACTCTTAGATTTTTTCTTCCTTGGAGTCAAATGGATCATTATAAACATCGTCATTAACAGTCTCAAGATCAAAAAGATTATCATCATAATCATCCCATAATGGTGGGGATAAATAATCAAGAGTATGTTCATCGGCGAACATCTCGAGAAATGGTATCAACAAGATCGTTATTAGGAGAATATTCTGCTAATGGATCATGGTTAAGCAAATATTCTCTTTCTCTAATAACGTCTTCGGGAGTCATGTCATCATTTCCCAGTGGAAATGACTCAATAAGAGCAAGTTTATCGGCGAACTCCTCAAGAGAATAGTCGCTAGTCTCAGAAATCGGGAGACTAGGTGAAGAAGAAGTGGTACTGCCACTTATATATTATGAGAAGGATGGGATAGTGGAGATGAAGGATCACTATTTCCAGGTGGGGAAATAAATCACTTGCGAGTTAAGCTTCGAATTCTTCCTAAATTAATCATTTTCTTCGAATGGAAATAATGTGTGGAGGGGGAAAAGAAGACTTGGTCAACGGGTTTTTCCGAAATCGGGTGGGATTGCCACCTTGATGGATGGATAACTTCCGGTGAAGTTTTTAAGTCAGAATTTGGTTCGAGGAAAAAAAAAAAAAAAGAAAAAAAAAAAAAAAAAAAAAATAAAAAAAGTGGGATTGCCACTTAGATGATTTGTTATCTTTTTATTTGAAAACAAGTCCTCAAGATAATCTTCGTATGAAATATCATAGATATCAATCATGTTGATTGATTCTCTTTGAACGAAATTGTTAGTATGGCTTTGAAAAAAAGTATAGTATCATGTTCAAGATTAAACTTTCATCACGTACATCTGGCGGGAGAATCATTTCTTCTCCATGAACGTCAATCAAAGCACGAGTGATCCGTAAGAAAGGTCTTCCCAAGATGAGGGGGACACGACGATCGCTTTCGTAATCAACGATGACAAAATCGACGGGGAATGTGAACTTTCCAACTGGAATAAAGACATCTCTTGCAATTCCTACCGGAGTACAAATCTCCCGGTGTTAAGCTCTAGTTCAAGGGGTCATCTCGGGTAGACAATAAGCAGCTCGGGTTAATTCCTCAACTTTTTCCACACCGAGAGAGTGGCCTAAGGTGATGCTAAGTACCTAGATCGGCTAGGGGCTTATTTTTTTTTTTTGCACTGATTGAGTTTGTAGTGCACTAAAAACCAATACGGAATGAGGAATTTCCAGGGTCTCCCTAGTTTCGCGAAGGTAAACTTCTTAGGATAACCGTAAGAATTTTCACTGAGGGGTTTTTTTTTTGTATTGTTGTTTGTATTGCCATTCCTCTAAAGTTTCTCATTTATTGAAAGGAGGACTTTTAAGCAATTTTTTGGTATTTCTGGTATATTATATAAAACCTGAAAAAAGATTTAAAGCTCGTCGGCTAAGAGGTGATAAATTGACGTGAGTTGTTTAAACATTTGCCAAAAATTTGTGGATTTGGACTTCATCTTTTTCTTTCTGTTTTTCTTGGTTCATTCTTGAAGGATAAGGGATATGAGGATGACGAGGATCCCTGTTGGGATTACCACATAAGTTTTTGTGAAGGAGGTTTAGCTTTTTTGGACGGAGAGGGAGTGCTGGATGTGGATAGGTTGGGACCGTAATTGTTTTTTTAATAGCTCCCCCCCCTTAAACTATTTTAAACTCTCCATGTTCCGGGTCCGTTAAAAGTATCATCTTACATGTTCATCTTAGCCTTTCGAATTTAATAAATGGAGTGAGGCATTTGTTTGTAGGGACGGTAAGGCGGATCCATCCAAGAACAAAGACCACTTCGGGTGGTGATGGCGTTTCAATTCACATTTCGGGTTAACCCAGTTCTACGAATATTAGCAATGGTGTCTGGCTACGGGGTGTGTTCCAGTACCCGAGTGGTGAAGCGGTGTTGTTCATTTGAAAGAAGTCTTGCCATTCATGTTCGTAAGCTGTTTGTTTGGTTAGACATTGAAGTTTGGATCGAATTTTGCATTTCATTCCTTAACTCATTTTTCACATTGTTAATTTGGTTTTGCATGGCTTTCATGTTAGCCTTTATTTGTTTCTTAATTTTTTCCAATTCACTTAAAGGAATACTTTGGTTTTGTTGAATTGGAGCTTGATAAGTTGGACTTTTAATTAAAATTGATCCTCGAATTATATGCTTGAGGTTGGCTAAAACCGGTTTTGATTATTTTGCCGTTTGGTTTGAAGCAAGGACCCGGTGTGTTTAGTTTGATTAGCCCCACCCTGGCGGACGATAACCGTGAATTACCCTGATTGTAGTTACCCGCGTTGTGTTTTTGTGACGTGGGCTGGGTCGATAGTGCCTGCTGAAACGTATCCCTTGATTATTTCCCGATTATTCGGGAAGTGTTTGCCATCCAGCGGTGAGACACTGATAATATGGATGGAGCACCACCGCAAAAGTAACACAATCTCCTAACTTACCCTTTACGGAAGCTGGAGGTGGGGTAGCTTTGATATTGTTTGAGAATAGACGGTTCATGGGTTAGTCACAGCACTTTGTTTGCTGAATTTTTTACGGGAACTTCAGAATGAAGTTAAGTTTGGTTATCTCGGAGGGAGAAGATTGAATAACATCCAGTTGCATTTCACTTGAGAAACAATCGATTTGTTTCGTTTGAATGCGGACCTTGGATTTGTTTTCGTAATCGTCAACAACATCTCGAGTACTTCTTTGCAAAAGATTACCCTGTTGGCGGCAGAGGTTTAAAGAATCTTGGTGGTTTCGGTTTAAGGCTTGTAGGAAAGAATGTATCAAAGTTGCTGCATATCACAGTAAAACCAGTTGTATGAGGGCTAATAGTGACAAACGGATCTTTGTAACTGGTCCCAAGCCTCATGAAACATTCACCAACGCAGTTGGGTTTTCAATGTTTGAAATATTTCATTTCGGAGATTCTTTGTCGTTTCTTGAGGGAGGGAAGGGAATTCATTGATGGAATTTAGAAACCAAAATATATTCACAAGTGAGAATAGAATGAGGGGGTTCTTTTTTAAGCCAACGACGGACTGCCCCAGCAAGAGGAAGCTGAGAGAATGGAAAAAGCATAAGCTTAATCGCTGAATTAGGCACATCCTTGTATTTTATTGTGGAAGTTATTTTGTTAAACCAACGAATGTGATCATGAGGATTGTCTTTCTCAAGTCCGAAGAATTGGTCCGAAGTCATCATATTAATGAGACTATGCTTGAGCTCGAAATGCTCAGCAAGAATTGGTGGAACCACGATTGCCTCCGCTATAACCCTTCGGTGGTAATGGTGAACGGTAGGTGTAAATTTGCCATATTAGTACGTTGGATATCGGCCATTGCGTAACTACGGGGGTATTCTTCAAGATGAAAAAAGGTTGCTTTCTTCTTTGAAACACGTCTAGGTTATGACCGTTTCGGGTTTGTGGTGGTTTGGATTAGAAGAAGAATCTACCAAACGTGTTATTAGAAGAAGATAGAGTCTGCGCTAATGCTAAAAACAAGAACAACACATTATTTTAGGTATACACGCGGATGTTAAGGGTTAAAAGTCCACGGTAGACTCTTTAAATTTCGCTCAAAAGAGCGAATAATTGTTATGTGATTTTGAATTAGCACGCCGTCGAATCGAACGCGATTTTTTTTTTAAAAGCGTTATTCTTTTTGGGCGATGTTTCCCTTGGATCAAGCCCGACTTTAATACCCTCCTTATTAGTTTGTAAATTTCTGTAAGGTGAGCCTATTTTCTAAGATTATCAACACGATTTGTTTGTGGTTTTTTCAATTTTTTTTTTCGGTACTTTTCGAATACTTTAAGGAAAAAGTATTGGTTGGATTTTTTTTTTCATTTTTTGTAATAATAAGAAAATATTCAAAACGGAAAATGATAACTTAACGGTAGGAGAGTCTTCAAAAAATAATCTTAAACGAGACACGAAAAATCGCTCACGACCTCCCTGTAGGCAGAGGCGACAAAAAAAAATTGACTCGTCCCTTTTAGTATATATAAATATAATAAGTATATAATATAAATACGTAATAAGGATAAGATCAATAATAAGAGAGATAAGTATTCCATGGGCTTCTAGAAAATTGCTTTTAACCAAAGCAAAATCCAAAACCTCCCGGGTCGTTTCCCAACGAGGCGTGAATTGAAAATCGGATTACGTTCGTGATCGCGTTTTTGAATGGATTAAGATTTTTGGATTGGTTTTCCTATTTCTATAATTAAAATGCAAAAACGAATAAAGAAAACCTAAAAATGAAAGCAAGTGACTAATTTAAACCTAAAAACGAGAACGGGATCAAAACTCGTTCTTTAAAAAACCAAATTATAAAATTTTAACTCTACAAAGACAAATTTAATTTTCCTAAATCCTAAATGATAAAAGAAAATTAAAAAAAAGAATTATATTTTTTTGTTTTTTTAATAATTTTTTATGAATTAAAAACTGTTTTAAAAAGAAAAATTGATTAAATATACTAAACGAAAAGAGAAAAATCTAAAAAATGCTGGAAAATACTTTAAGTTATGTAGAATGCAAGAAAAATACTAATTTTGAAAAACGGCTTAAAAATAAGCCAGAAATAAGCAAAAGTTGGCTGAATGGCTAAAAGGAAAAATAAGGTATAAAAATAAAGTGGGTGGAGTAGTGACCAGATGGTCCTACTGGCACCGATGGTTAGTGTGTGTTTGAGGTGAGACGTGTGGGTGTGAAAGGGGAGGTCTAGGGGTCGAATCCTTAGGCCTCCCTTTTTGCCAACTATTTTTTTAGGTTTTCTTTTTGCAAATTTGTAAAACAGGTAAAAATAAGCAAATTTAAAAAAGTGACTTTTTATAAGTCTTAAAAGTAAGCTGGAAAATAAGCAACTAAAGTGACAGTTTGTAGTTTTTTTTATACTAAGCTAAACAGTTAAGCATTTTTAGAACAATTAAGCTAATGAAATTAAGAAATAAGCTAAAACAAATGGTACACTACACCTAATAAGCAAACTTAAACAAAATAAGCAAGTGAAAATAGGCAGAAAAGCTAAAACCAAGCAATAAGCACAAAGGGGAAAAACAGTCAATCACACAGCCTATATGGTTACTTTTGAGCTTAATTTTAAGCTACTATATGGATCCTTATGGGAATGCAGCTTATACCACTAAAAATATTAGCTTATAGGCTATCTAAAATAGCAAACAGAAAATGGTTTGAAACAAAATTAAGCTACTAAAAGGCTCATGGAAAAGTGCAGTTCACTCAACATATGCTGATTTTGGTTTTTCCTAAAGAGACAGATGGGCCTTTTTCACCCTAGAAGTAAGCTAGAAAGGTAAGTCTAAAAGCTAACCTAAGCTCAAACAGATAAACATTGATAGTCAAAGAGCTTATGCTCAAAAAGGCAGACTTTAAAAACAATTCTAACTAATCTAAAAGTTAATTTGAAATTGCTTTTAACAAGAAAAATACTTGACAGTTTGACTAAACAACAGTAAAACCAAAAGGGCATTTCACTACTGCATTTTGACACTTAAAAACAACACTAAAACACTCTTAAAAGCTGTAAAGAGGATCTTAGTCTAATAAGCAATATAAACCTGTTTTGATCCAACAATTTTAAACTCCTATTAGAAAAAACCTAAAAACTAACTTCTAGACTTTTAAACCTTTAAAAGCAACTTAAGAACAACTTAAAATGGCTTGTGCAAATTGCCCAAGTGACCCAAATGGATATTTACCCAGTTTTGACCCACTTTGGGTCTTATACCAAACACCTATTTAAGTTATTTACGTCCTTTTTTAAAACTGATTTTGAAAGATTTAAGCCAAAAGTTTTAAAAACAAATGTTAACCAAGTAATGTTAAGCACAAATAAGCAGAAAGCATACAAAGATAAGCACTAAAATAAGCAAATAGGAAATAGGCAGTTAAAAGCAATACTTGACAATTTTAAAGTAAAACATGCACAAATGAAATACAAGCAATAAACCAAGACAAGTAAGCATAAACACAACTATAATAAGCAAGATAAGCAGGAAATAATCAGGTAAACAGTAAATAAGCAAATCTACAGTAAAATAAGCAAAAAAATGAAAAATGAAAACTCATCAAACCCTTGCTCAAAACAGGGTGAATAAAAGTAATCTAAAAGCTCTAGCTTGTCAAAGACAAGCTAGTGCGGTCTATAAGCTCTTCCCAAACTAGCTTATCTTCCAAAATGCTGAGGTACTTTTAGGGGTGAGTCTTTTTTGTGAATTTTTTGATTTTAGCAGGAAATTAAGCAGACTTTTATATAGCTTTTATGTCTTAAAAGCTTATATAAGATGCTTAACAAACCGTATTTAAACGAAAAGTCATTTAAATGCAATGATTACAGAAAACTTTGAAAGTTTTCATTCACTTAAGAAAAAAGATTACAAAACAGTATTTAAATGACAGAAATATTAAATGACAAAGTAATTAAATTGCAATATTAAAATTGGTACAAATTTTTATTAATACAAAGCTTGGACTTAACAAAATTCGACAAAAAAGTATAAACTACACTAGTCTTATTTATACTAAAAGCTCTTCAAAGTTGGTCTTCAAATGTGCTTCTTTACTGAGTGAGTTTGAAGCTGTGTTTGTTGTGTGAGTAGAAGCCAAAATCAAATCTCAGCCCTTGAAATTTATCTTGGTCCCCAAGTTCATCAATCTTGCCCCTTGATTCGTTTTGTCCAATAAGATGTTGAAGGATTGCCAACATGGTAATTGGCTTCTAGTGAGGTGGGGTTTAAGGGGGAGAGTGATGGTTTTGTTGTGATGTGAACAGTAAACGAGGTGAGGAGAGTGATGTGTGAACTGGGGATTTAGCGGGAATTTTGAGTTATAAGGGTGCAGGGTATAAGTTTTGTAAAATGGAAACTTAAGTCCCTTAACTTGTATTGTTTGTTTGCACCGAAAGTCCTTGTGGTGATATAACTTTGGGGGAGTTGGCAGTTTAAGTCCTTGAGGGAGTATGGTATGTTTACATGGACAGTCCTTTAAGGACTAACGGCGTTGTGGTTGTATGGTGTTGGGCTTTGACAGAATTGGGTCGGTTTGGATTTGGGCTTTGTATACTTAAAAAGGGATTTAGGGCTTATAAGTCTTCATGTAATACTTTAATGGGCTGACCCGGCCCATTAGATAGGTACGGGTGGGCCCATTAAATATTTCTTCGTTTTCGGCATCGACTTTGATCTTTGACTTTGTCAGGGTTGACTTTGACTTTGATTTTGACTTTTACGCTTTTCCATTCCGTGCTCGGTTTTATCGTTTTTGGCTTCGTTTTTCGTCCTTTTGTTGGGTATCCGTTTCCTGCACAATATAAGTAAAAACATACACATACAATGTATTTTTGGTACGTTTATGGTCATTTAAGTCCATTTTTAATGGAAAATGGTATGTGTAATTAAGCACATACCAGCTCTAGTTATGCACAATCTGAAAAACTGGCTATAAACGAATAATGTACATGGCACATGTGCTTAGATATTCAATTAGCTCAATTACAAATAGCAACAATCATTATTAATTTCTATTAACAAACTTAAGACTCAAAGAAGTGCACATAATCACATAGCATAACACATAAGAGTACTTCTCGTCGTTTTGTGTATTAGATACAATAATATATAATTAGCTCGGTTTTGTTTGAAAACGAATTAGTTTCCTCCCCATTTCAAAAACTAACCAGTTTTAATATTTTTGAAAAGTTAATTACATCATTTTTCAAAGGTATACCAAGTAGAAATGCCCGACTCGAAGGAAAAGGTAAAATACAAGTTTTATGTCAAAACGACACATAAATTTTTAACCACTATGTAGTATTTTGCATTTTTGATTTACTTAAGTTTGGAATAAATACTTGGAAGTATTTTTAAACGAAAGTAGACTCAATTATCTTTAAAATGATGGGTGGCACGACTTATTCGGACTTACGGTTGATTTTATATGAATTTTTAAAGTTTCCGAAAAACTGTCAAATCAAACAGGTGGTGCTTTTAAATATAAAGGGGTCGGACAGGAATTAAGGGGGCAGGCCATACACGTTAAGGGGGCTGGCCATCTGACACTCAGATTTGCCAAAATTTTTTTTGTACAAAATTGTTTACTGACTTTGCAAAAAGGTATACAACTTTCTGAACTTGATACCGAACATATAACACTTATTTTAAGCATCATTTTTTACCTCGAGCAAGTATAATTAGTGTATTTAACAAAACTAATACAAGTTAAGCAACAAAACACTTTTCATATTTAATCCCCCTTCATGGGTAATTTAATACATGGATCGTACTCAATTTTTAAAACCATTTGTTTTGAAAATTAGAGCGACGTGGCTCTGATACCAATTGTGAAAATCGTAGAAGGGGGTGAATACGTTTCAAATTAAAAACTTAAAATATTTAGTATCAAATTATCCATCAAGTTAGATGCACTATAATGAGTGTGAATAATACATCTATATCCACTAGAACATGTCATAGCAATATAAACACAATCATAATGTTAACTTCTATCCATGACACAATCATCATCCAAACAATATAAGCAACAATCAACACACATATAGATCTAATGCAAATATAAATGTAAAGCGATAAGGTAAATAAAGATGTAAAGCGAAAAGTAAAAGAAAGTGCAAACCGGATACGATGATTTATAGTGGTTCGGTCACGAAGCACCTCTTCGCCCTACTCTACTCCCCGAGTACCCAACTCGAGAGTTACTTCACTAGTCAACAAGCTCCCTTTAGGCTAAGAAAACCATACACGACTAAGCTTATGTTGATCCCAATATAATAGATCTTGCTTAGCTTGTATAAGCTTAAGTTGTATTGAATAAATTCAAAACAACTATGACAGAAACTTTGATAATGAATATCAAAGACTATGTGGAATCTAGTCAATGATACTAAGAAGAATTTCAATGAAACAGTAATAACAAACAGTTTACTAAACTTTCAGCCTCAATATAAAACGAACACTCTTAATAGTGTTAGGGTTTAGAAAACCTTGAAGCTACGAATAACACTATGAACTTTTATATGATTTGATACGATTTTTGTACATCAAACTCTATACCCTAGGACCTCCTTTTATACACCAAGAAGTCCTAACAGGCTTACAATATTTTCCTAAATTATCATAATCTTCTAAACAAATAACTTATACGTATCCTTTACAAAAATATCTCATACTTATCCCGTAAGTAATCTTGATAAACAATCTTCATCTTAATCCTTTCTTTTATCTTTATCCTTCTGACAGTAGAAACTCTTCTAGCAGTTGTAATCTTTCAGCAGTTATAACCAGCAGCATTAACTTTTATACCAGCAGCACTAACTGTGTAAAAGCAGTAGTAACTACTTAGAATATTTTCTTCATTCTTCATCAGTAGTACTAAGTTACACTAGCAGTACTAACTTTATGCTAACAGTTATAACTTTACTCAAACAATACTAACATATACTAGCAGTACTAAGTTACACTAACAGTAGTAACTTTTATACTAGCAGTATTAACTACTTAGTAGTATTTCTTCTAAGTCTCTGAGCAGTCTTAACTTCCATTAGCAGTAGTAATATATACTAGCAGTAGTAACTCTAACCTTAGCAGTATTAACTCCAAGATCATCATGAAGTCTTTTGATCCCAACAATCCTCCCCTAAACTTGATGTTCATCTTCTGAATCTTCAAGTTTCTTGATTAAAAGCTTTATCTTTACTAGGAGGATGCATTCAAACACTTCTAGGATTCTTGACCTATTTTGTCATGAGCTTAAGAAGTTGATAGCCACATTCATCCAAATGGGTCAGCTTTTGAAGCTTCTTGTTGAGCATTGCTGTGATTGTTGCAGGTGTAAGTGTATACTTTTTCTCTACCAGCATAAAAATATGCAGATTCTGAAATCAAAATGTACTCCACTTGAAGAAAATAGCTTCCAAACTGTCACTTTATGTCTTTGTAGATTTCTCCATACATCACTTTCTATATCAAGTTTAAACATCACTTTCAGATCACCCCATAACACTCTTTCATATGCCTCCTCTGGCCTTGTATTCCCATGTTTAGCTTTAACCAACTTCTAGAGTGTTTCTAGGTCTTCTCTGTTAATGTTCTGAAGCATCTATAATTTTATTCGCTGTACTCCTTGAACTTAATATGATTCTTTCATGGATTTGGAAAAAGTATCCCCATTTCTTTCTTCTTTGTATGATTTTTCTATGTCAACCAATTATATTGGAGGCTTAGTGGCTAGTGGTATAGCATCAATTGCTACATCATTATCAAAAACTATCTCCATATGCTTTTTCATCTCTGCTTCATCATCTACTTCAACTTCTACACTCTCATCTAACTTCTGCTTCTTTGAATTATCAAACTCAAGTTCTTCTCCTGCTCTCTTAGAACTGCTTTCTTGTTCCATCTCTGCCTTCTTAAAGATCTCTTTTATCAACTCTGTATCTATATCCACAAACATGTTTACTCTTGTCATGGCTTTATCAAATAGCTTCTGAATTTCATCATAGTTTTTGTTCTTCAGCTGATTTTGTTTGTATCTAGCCATGTGTTTCAGATAGGTAGACATTTGACTTCTCTTCTGAGCTTTAGTTGGTGGTTTTCTTCTCTGCTCTAAGTCTTGCAAAATGCTTCTTTCTTTTATCTATGAGCTCCACAAACATCTTTGACCTTTCTTCAATGGTCAACTCTTCCTGCTCTTGTGCCTATAATCTTGCAGCTAGCTCATAGTCTGCATCTATCATAGCTTGAACATTATCCCATTTAGCAATGTTTGCATCTTCTTCCTTTTGTCTTGCCAGCCTTTCCTCTTCTTCTAGTTCAGCTTGCAATTCTTCTTGAAGCATTTAAGCAATTTCTTCATCAATCAAAATTTGATCTTTCTTTTTCAAAGGTTTTTCAGGCTCAACCATTTTTTCTTTGCCTTTGTCTTTGAAGAATATTATTAATCTTTAACAACAAGAAATAGAGAGAGAAAGTGGAAAGGAAGGAAGTATTTTAGAGAGAGAAAGACAAGAACATGAAATGCATTACTATGTGAAAATACAACCAACCAACCACCTCTCCAAGGCATGGAGAGGTGTATTTATACTTACAAATGACACGTGGGCTTGGGCTTGCATGGATTAATCCATAGGCCTTTTCTAACTAACTATGTAAGTTTCCAAAAATTTACTTAACGAGCTAACGACAATTATCTATGGAAGCGACCGACACTTTCGTGTTCCTAACAATCTCCCACTAAGGGAGTTCGCTCCATTTTACAAAAAATTAAACCTAGCATACTATGCTTTATCTTTAGTCTTGAGCTCGTTCAACTTCAAACATTGACTTGTGATTTTGATGTAGTGATCATAGACTTTATGTCTTGAGCTTGTTTCTTATCGTGTCTTGAATGGATCTTTGAACACCTTGAGATCATCAACCAAGCATAATCTCGTTTTGCCATCTTGTAATCTTAGCCATCTTGTGAACTTGTGACTTCTGGACCGACATGCTCATACCTTTCTTGTTTTGTTGACTTGAAAAGCTTTAATGCTGCGTCTTTCTTAAAATTCTTTAACTTTAACACTTCGTCACTTCGAGAAAGACGTTCAGTATCAGAGTGACAAAAACTTCTTTGAAATTCTTTGACTTTAATACTTCGTCACTTCAAGAAATACATACGGTATCAGAGTAACGGGAGTCTTGAAACATGTACTTGAGCTTTCATGATGTCTTTATATTTGTTGGTCGGGTATGAGCATGTGGTTATGAATCATGACTCGTCGGGAATCAGCTGCGCCAATCATCGGGAGTACCTGCAAGTTTAGGTTAGTGATAATCAACAGATATGGACGAGAGTGTCTTTGTCACCTCGTCGAATACGGTTGTAATAACCATGGTTCCCCGTTGATCAGTATAAATACTGCCTGTGATCAGGTAGAATTCTAAAGAATCTCCTTGACAGGGTTTCACAGCTGCACTAGCCGTTCTCATTACCGGAGCGTCTCAAAGCAGACAACACGGTATGAGTGAACCAGCAAGACAAAGTCTCACCGATTGAATAGAAAAATCAATTTGAAAATCAATCGATGTATCACTTGCTAAAGTGTTTTTGTGACACATCGAGAGTGTTAATCATTTCAAAAATTCATTAGCAACCGTTGATCCATTTCCTGGAACAAGTTTGATTCTTATAGAATCGCACCATCGTTTCTTTCCAGTTGTCACAAGTTTGATTCATATAGAATCGCACAAGTTACCTACCATGAGCTTGTTTGATGTTGGCTCAAGCAGGATTTCCATCTTCATTGTGAATGATATCACTCGGATGTTCTGGCAAAATCACAAGGATAATGCGTAGGACTCTTAATATACATCTTGTTATTCACATTGTGTGATTTAGAAAGCTTAATTTGACAAGTGTCCTAATGAGATTTATGGATGATCTCTTTTGGCTCTAGAATCAATAGTGCACTTTGGTTTTAGTGATCGGAGGCTGGAGCTGACTGCCATCTTTTTAATATCAACTAACTCTGAGTGAGAAAGTCGATAGAAATGCGTGTAATCTCCGTGAGAAATAAAACAAGTATCTGTTGAGAGACCTTGAGTGGATAGGGAGGGTTGTGCATAGCGTCACTGGGTCCATGACTGTCTTTAGTGTCAGACAACAACTTAGTGTTTCTGACAGTTTATGTATTGACCCGGTTTCTGCCTAAGTGTATGGAGGGCTTCTTTCTTTTCACCCTTTATCCTTACATTTCTTTTTCATTCTTCAACCCCTTCAATGCTTACCGAGACTTCATAACTAACACCTTGTTGGGTTTATTCCAGTGTTAGCTCCATCTCAGTCGGCATTATTCCTAATTCTCACCTTTTCTCTTTTTGTATCATACCTAAAGACTTCTACATTATCTAGTGGATATCCCTGGGTAGATCCCTCCGGTTCTGGCTGGATCGTGGGATTTGAATACCTATGCCTAACCGCCTTATGACTCCATAAATTTAAGTACATGGTAGGTCTTTTTGGTATTCCATCACGATCAGAACCAAAATCATTGAAAAGTTCAATCAAAGTGTTTGATATAAATATCAAAAGACTTACACTTTGAGAGTTTTTCATCATCACTAAAAGCTCCCCCTTAACATGTGCATCGTAATCGTAGTACATGCTAGGTGTGGAGTGCATTGAGTCCATTTTATTTGATCACTTCTGTCAATATACATTAAGTCCAGGTTAATCACATTTTCTCCCCTTATCCAAAATGTTAATCCCTTGATATTTTGGATATCAATTAATTAAACGTACGGGGACAAAATGTTACGTAATATAGAATAGGAACATTTTTGTAACACCCCCAAAATCGGGTCGCAGCGGAAAGGTAACAATGGGGTGCTACGTCAAAGTACAAAAATCAAGATATAGAAAACGACCTTAAATGGACGTTAAAAATAAGTTTCATTCGATGTCATTACAAAAGATCAGAGTTTTCACGTTAGGTCCCATAGTTTTATTTAAAAGACATTAAGATTTTATAAGACAAAAGTTTCATTGAATTTAAGAAATCAGAATCCCTCTAATAGATATCCGTCACG
>BQNB010123824.1:6962-20034 GCA_026074375.1 Tanacetum coccineum
TATCATTAGGCTCGACTGCTCTTTTATTTTCTGTTAATTAGCTTGCGTGGGTAAAAGTGCCTTGAATTAATTGTAGTCACCAACCAAACCGTGCCAGCTTCTCATGCTGAAAAACCCCCTTTTCCTGTTAGAATTAGGATTTAGACTGACATAAGTTTAACATAGGTTTAGAATAGAATTAACATATATTAGATAACCAAAATATTAATTAAATTGAAAGATTTAACCTCACTCTCAGTGATTGACACTTTATTTACCACGAAACTACAACCGATCGGGTACACTGCCCGTTAAAGTATTGTTTTTGGTTGAGTCGGCAAAATATAATTTTAAAACTTGAATCAATAAAATATACCATACAACGACGGCACATCAAGTTTTTGGCGCCGCTGCCGGAGAGTGAAAATTAATCTTAATTTTTATTTGATATTTTAGTTTTTAACATTAGATTAGAACTAATCCCTAGGATAAGTGTAAATTGAATTAGTGTACATTCTTGTATATTCTGTAACATTTGTATATTTGTATTTAATCATTTACTTGTATATATTCGTGTTAAATTGTTTGCTTATTTAATTGTTTTCTTAAATACACTGTTCTGGTCGATAGCTGAATACGGCGTATCCACTTCCACTGGATACGGCGTATCCAACCTTCTGACCAATACAGCGTATTCAATCCAACTGATTAATACGGCGTATCCACTTCCACCGGATACGGCGTATCCAACCTTCTGTCCAATACAGCGTATTCATTCAAACTGATTAATACGGCGTATCCACTTCCATTGGATACGGCGTATCAATCATCTGATAAAATTCTTTTCAATTCTCGAATTTAAAGCCTAAATTTTTTTGAATACCTTTCTCCTGCTAGTTCTACTGATAATTTTATGGGTATTTTCAGTAAGAATGACAAAGGTTATCAAAGGAGAGTTCGAGAAAATTAAGGATGTTAAGGTCGAAGATGTTTCGCTCACTTGCGATACACCAATAGAAGTTTTCAACAATGAAGTCAGTCGATTACGTAGAATGGACGACGATTTATTCACATATGAAGTTAATGTTGCTAACATCCCATGTGACTCAAAAATTGATGATGTTTCGGAGCATGAAGCTGATGATGACATGGGATTTAAGATCAAAGTTTTTCAACTACAAGACAATGGATCATTCTACTATGAAAGCATTATGGATTCACTAGATCAGAGGAGATGATGAAGTAGAGCTCACTAATGAGGAATCTTCTGATCACGAAGATAAAATTGCCGAAGTCTTTAGGATCGACACTAATATATTTAACTACGAGACACCTCTCTGTTCGGCATTTAACAAATTCAACTACCTCCTCAAAGTAGATCCGGACTTATTTACAAAGGATATTATAGGATTTAAAACCTATGAAGATTAAAAGGATGATTGGATCTATGAATGGAACAAGGACGTACCATGGGTCGATGAGAAGCCATGGACTGATGCTAGAGTTTGGACCAAACCCACACCAGTTAAACATACTTGCAAGCCTTTCAATTATAAGACTGGATGTTCAGAATGGCCAACATGTAGTTGGAAGGATGATGGATACTGTAATGGAGGAAATTTACCCAGAGCTTACATTATTGGAAACCAACTCCATTATCAGGATTACGAGTGGTACGAAGCTTTGGAAGATAGTAAACTTAAAGAAGAGGCTTTAAGAAACAAGGCTATCATGGAAGGATTTATCAAAGAAGATGATGATGAGTCACGTTACGAACAAAAGAAACAATGGGACATATATACAAACTATGATGATACTTATGAGGCAAATCATGAAGATTATAAAAGAGAAGAATTATGCAAAATTCATGAACCAACGGTGTGCAATATCCGAAGATTCGAGATGATCAAGTATTCATTTGGGCAAGACGAGGAATATTTTGCAATTAAATAAGATGAATACTGATTCGTCAATAATATATATATATATAATATATAAGCAAACTATCAACCAATTACCTTTAGCCAAGGATTGGTTAAGAATTCACAAATTAAAATATATATGTTTCCGGAAGTATGATTCCCGGGTCGTTATGTCCCAACGAGGTGTGCAATTTGAAAATCGAATGACGGATTGATGATTGATGTTTGAATATGACAAGGTTATGATTGGTTTTCTATTTCTACAAGTTAAATATGCAAAAACGATTAAATAAAACCTAAAAACGAAAGCTATATAACTTAAAACCTAAAACGGGCACGAAAAACGAGGGTCAAAAACCTAAATTACACAATTTAAACCCTAGAATGAATTTTTCACTTAAAATGGGTTCTAAGTGACTAAAAACGAAGTTTAAAAAAAACTAGATCGAAAACGGAGTTAGTTAAGACAAAAAACGAGTCAAAACAAAAACGGGGTTTGAATCCCGTTCTTTAAAAAATGAATTTTTGAAAAAATAACCCTACGAAAACTTTAACAATTTTCCTAGATACTATATGAAAAAAGAAAATTTTTAAAAAAAAGTTTATATTTTTCTGACTTTTATTTTATTTTTTATGATTTTTTAAAGTTTTAAAAGAAAATAAATTATAAAAAATACCAAATGTTTATAAAAAATTCTAGAAAAATTACACAAAATAGCTAAAAAGATAAGGGTCCTATGAAAAATAAAAAGACTTACACAGCTTATCGAATAAGCTGTGTAATAAGCTATAACAGCTTATAAGCTAAAATGAGAAAAACACCCTTAAATAATAAACCACTTGGGACTCTAATGAAAAAGTCCCAAGGGCGCAATGGTAGAGGTGTTGGTGAAAGGGTTGAGAGTGTTGAGGTCCTGGGTTCGAGCCCAGGCTCCCTAGGACTTCCACTCTCCCCTTTTTTTTTAAAAATTTCTTTTTGCAAACTTGTTAAACACACAAAATTACTTAAAGAATGGACAAAAATAAGCACTTTATTTAACTGACACTATTTTTAAAAACCTAAGAATAAGCTGGAAAAAGCTCAAAAAGCTGACAGAATGCTTAATTAAGCTAAGTGTACAAATGAGTTTTTCTTTTTGGACTTTTAAAACAAATAAGCACAAGGAAATGAAAGATAAGCAAATACAGACCTAGACTTAACTTTACTAAGCAATTAGGACAAAATCAGCAAATAGATCAACTACATAAAGCCAGAATAAGCTTTTTAAAGCTTATAGCTTTAAACTATAGTCAAATAGCCAAAGTACCTACTTTGGCTTAAAATCTGAAAATCTAGAATAGAAATTAAGACTTGGGCTTTTAGGGGCTTATAAATGGGCTTATTAGCTACCTAGGGAAGTAAAAAGCTCAAGCTGTCCAACTCAAATAAGCCAAGAAAAAGTGGCTTAAATTCTGGCTTTTGCACCAGGGGACTTGTTTGGATTGGCAGATTAACAAATAAGCTCAAAATAAGTTGAAATTCCTAAAAAGCTATCTAAACTAACTTAATATACCTAATGCATTAAGAAATAAGCAAAGTCAATAAGCCATAAGCTTAAATAAGCCAAATGAGCTCTTGAGCTTAAGACTGTTTGAAAAATAGTCTTTGGACCACTTTTCAAGCTTAAATAGGCAACTAGAAGGTGTCTTAAGGCTTATGGCTTATGGAAGCTAAAAGATGAGCTTATGGGCTTTCTAAAAAATGGAAAAAAGCAAACCAATTTGACCAAAACTAGAAAGCAATTAAATAGGGGCTATAAAGCTGTTTTACACACAAGGGAGGGTTTAAGCTTCCTAGGGGCAAAGTGCTGGCCATACAATATAGCAGCAATAGATAGAAGTAAAAATTAGTGAAAAACAGTTTGACACAAGCTCCTAATGAGCTTGTGCACAAAAAACTAGAGGCTAATTTACTGATTTGCTAAATGAACTCTTAACCTGAAATTTGACAGTTTGGACTTGATAACTTAATGAAAATTTAAAGCAGATTTTAAAATGACACTAGGAAAGTAAAAAAATGACTTTGATTACTCTTTTACTCTTCAAACCAAGCATAAACAAAGACTCAAGGACAGATTTTTCAAAAAGCTTAACCAATTAGCTGTTATGAAGAAGATTGACCCTCAGATTAAACCATAAGCTAAGATTACCACAAAAAGTGATTTTGACACTTGACCACTTATAAAAACAGTTAATTAACTCTAATTATGGCTAGTTAAAACTGACTAATAGACCATGACCCATTAACCTACCCATTCTGACCCATTTTGGGCTTAACCCAAACACCCTTTAAGAAACTGGATTTACAAATTTTAACTAGACAAATTGGTTTTTAATGAACAAACTTTTACTACCAGATAATTAATAGCTTAACAGGAACCTAATGAACTTATGGAAACATAAAAACAAGCACAACAAGCAGTCAAATAAGAAATTGCAAATATGGACTTATAAAGGACAGAACCTAAAAGAACAAATACAAAGAAAATAGAAAATAGATAAAAAGGTTCAAATGACAAGAAATGAGATAAAATAAGCAGGTCATAAGTACAATACAACTTAATAAGCTAGGATTAAGCAATGCTACAGTAACTGCTTAAGATAAAATGACAGGAAAGTCTTACCAAAGCCTTAGCTCTAAACAAGGCTATCAATGCTCATTAGAGCTTAATCAACAAAGTTCCAGCTTGTTTTAAACAAGCTGGTAGGTCCAATAAGCACTTCCTTTTCTTGCTTATCATCTAAAAGGCTAAGCTTAGGTAATATAAGGGGTGAGCTTATATATTTTTTTTTTGAATTTTCTTAACACATTTTTATGGTTTTCTGAAAACAGATTGTACAAGTCACAAAGAGTTTAAAAGAGCTTAAATAAAGCTAATTTAGAACAAGAAACTTAAAGACAAGTTTGCACAATAAATACCTCCAAATTTGCATTAATTAGAAAATCATTACAAGACTTAAGATTAAAAAGTTTTAAAGTAAAATAAAAACAGAAAAATGACTTAAGATTAGATGCCTCTTCAGGGCTTACAAATGGTCCTATTTATACTAAATTAAGGAGCTTTTAGGTCTTCACTTGCCCTCCTTGCTTTGTGCTTTCTTTGTGAGAGGCTGCCGAGTATGTGCTTCTTGTGTGAGAGGCTGTCGAGTATGTGCTTCTTGTGTGAGAGGTTTGAAGCTTCAATCTTGACCATTGGTGTCACCTGTGCTTTCTTGAAATCATCACAGCCATTGGATTTGACATTGAGAAATGTGGGATTGCCAACATGGCAATGATGCATATAACTAGGGTTTAGTGGGTTGAGGGTGAGGGTATTATCTGGGTATACCATGGGGGTTGAGTGTTTTGGGGGGAGGGAAAGTAACCCGTGACTGCTTACCCAATACTTACCACCTATTTTTTATTCTTGGGTTGTGTTAGGCGGGAAAAGTTGTTTTATCAAGGTAGGGGATGACCAGGGAAAGGTTTGGGTAAATGTCAAGTTTGGCCCTCCAACTTGTATTCATTGTTTGCATTTTAAGTCCAAGTGGTGGGTGAAGTTTATGGGAATTGGCAGAAATAGTCCCCAAGAGTTATAAGTCAAATTGCAAAATCAGTCCTTGTGTTATGTAACTTTAGGGGGTTGGCAGTTTAGCCCCCTCAAGCTTTTCTTTCCTTGAATTTCAACTTTGACTTTGTCGGGGTTGACTTTCCTGTTGACTTTTTGACTTGGTTGACTTTTGGCTTCGATTTGACTTCGTCTTTTCACACTTTTCCATTCCGTGCTCGGTTTTGTCCGTTTTCAGCTTTGTTTTTGTCCTTTTCTTGATTATTTGTTTCCTGCACAATACAAATGCAAAACATACAAATACGATGTATTTTTGGTACGTTTTTAGTCATTTAAGTCCGTTTTTAATGGAAAATGGTATGTGTAATTAAGCACATACCAGCAACCAAAAGCTCTTCTCCACTTACAAGGCATACAATGGAGGTAACGTCATTTTTGGTAGTAATCTTCGCGGTAACATCATTGGCAAAGGTACGATTTCTAATGACTCTCTCAAAATAGATAATGTAGAACATGTTGATAATTTAGGATTTAACTTGCTAAGTATAGGACAAATATGTGATAATAAGTATAGAGTAACTTTTTCTGAACATGATAGTGAAATCACTAAGGATGGTAAAGTCATAGGTAGAGGTATTAGGAAGAAAGGCTTGTATGTGATGAAATTAGGAAATAAGCCAAAAGACAAAATATGTCTTGCAACGATTGATGAAAACTCCACATTGTGGCATAGGAGATTAGGTCACGCTAATATGCGTCTCATTCAATCGTTAGCTTTTAAGGAACTAAACAAAACTCCACCCCCCCCCACCCCCCCCCCCACACCCCCACATACGCTGTATATTGATAATATACACAATCCATATATTTATTACTACATTAGTTAGAAACTTACCTAAGCTTAAGTTTGATCAAAAAATTTGTGATGCTTGCAAAATTAGAAAACAAGCTCACGTTAGTCACAAAGCTAAGAACATAGTCTCAACGACTAGATGCTTAGAACTTCTCCACGTGGATCTTTTTGGTCCATCCGTCGTATGGAGTTACGGAGGAAACCGCTACACCTTAGTCATAGTAGATGACTACTCTAGGTACACTTGGACTAGATTTCTTAAGAATAAAACCGAAGCTTTCGATCAATTCGAAATATTTAGTAAGAAAATCCAAAACCAATTAGGATGTACAATAGTGTCAATAAGAACCGACCACGGTAGAGAATTTGATAATGAAGTGCAATTTGGAGAGTTTTGTAATGCCAATGGTATTACTCATAACTTCTCGGCTCCACGCACTCCTCAATCAAATGGCGTGGTTGAAAGGAAAAATAGGACACTTCAGGAAATGAGTAGAACCATGTTGAACGAGCAATCGTTACCACAAAAGTTTTGGTGTAACGCCGTAGATACTTCAACATACATTCTCAACCGAATCCTAATTAGAGCCATCCTAGGAAAAACACCTTATGAAATCTTGAGAGGTAGGAAACCTACTCTTGACTATTTTAGAGTGTTTGGAAGCAAGTGCTTCATTTTAAACACCAAAGACTACCTTACCAAGTTTGACCCAAAGTCATACGAAGGTGTCTTTTTAGGATACTCGCAAAATAGTAAAGCCTATATCATTCTTAATAAACACACTAGGAAAATCGAAGAATCACTCAACGTAACATTCGATGAAACTCCTCCACCCTCTAAGACATCACCCTTGGTGGATGATGACTTAGATGAAGAAGAAGCTATTAGGGAAATCGAAAAGAAAAACCTAGAAAATGTTGTTGAGGATGAAACATTAGAGATTGACGAAATAGTCAATATTAAGGAATCTAGGAACCATCCCTTAGAAAATGTTATAGGAAACCTTAAACAAAGAACCCTTAGATCACAAGCCCAGAACCAAAGTAACGTCTACTGTGTTATATTCAACATTAGAACCTAAGAATGTGAAATGAAGGCCTTTCTTAGGAGATGAAAGTTGAATAGTGCATGCAAGGAAGAATTAATTCAATTTGTTTTCTAAGACGTTTGGGAGTTATTTCCTCAAACCTAAGGAATATGACAATCATAGGAAACTAGTGGGTGTTTAGAAATAAGTTAGACCGGAGAACGGTATTGTTTTCTCGTACTATGGAGGTTAGTTTGCTCAAGGCTACAACCAACAAGAGGGCATCGATTATGATGAAACTTATGCCCCGGTTGCTAGACTTGAATCTATTAGGATATTATTAGCCTATGCTTGTGCCTTAGATTTTAAATTATTCCAAATGGATGTAAAAAGTGCATTCCTGAACGGTTTTTCAATGAGGAGGTTATACGCTGGCGGGGTACAACCTTCGGGATTCATTGATTTCAAAATACCGGATCATGTTCTATAACTTAAAGGGAAGCTTTATTTATGGTATTAATCAGCACCAAAGCGTGGTTGATAGATTAAAAGCTTTTCTTATTAAACATGAATATAAAATGGGAAATAGTTATGATAACACTCTTATTTACTAAGAAGAAAAGTTCAAATCTTATCATTGTTTAAATATATGTCGATGACATTATATTCGGTTCGACTTGTCAAGACATGTGTGATGAATTTGCCAAAATCATGCATGATGAGTTCGAGTGAGCCCAATGATGGGATGACGTAACTTCTCCTTGGCTTATAAATAAACAAATGGAAGACGGTTTTATATTCTTTAAATCAATCTAAGTATATTAAAGAAATGCTTAAGAAATTTGGCTTAGAAGATTCTAAACCAATGAAAACCCCCATGTCTCGATACTAAACTCCGAAAGCTGAAAGAGTGTTGAGTCGGTAGATTAGTACAGTATCGAGGCTTGTAGGTAGCTTATTATACCTAAACAGAAGTAGGCCCGATATCATGTTTAGTGTCTGCCTTTGTGCCCGCTTCCAAGAGGCTCCTAAAACCTCTCACCTTGAAGCGGTTTTTTATTTTTTTTTATTTAGTTTTTTTATGTATTAGTTTTTCTTTTATATCTCTTTTTTTTATTTAGTTTTTTTTTTTTCTTAATATATTTTTTTTTCATTTTATTTTTTTTTTTTTATATCTTTTTATTTTTTTTTTTTTTCTTAAAAGTATATTCCATTCACATTAAAGGTACTAATTGCACTTGGATTATAGTTATCCTAGGCGGATACGGCATAGAAACCGTAGTATTGTCAACTTGATCATGGCGTGGAGATTATGTGGACCGAAAGCGCACTTGCGGTATTTGTACGTTCGTGGGATGTTGTTTGACATCTTGGTTCTCGAAAAAACAAACCGCTTCTTACTATATCTTCTTTCACTACCGAAGCCGAATTACGTATGCGCCGAAAAGGCATGTCAAACAACACTATGGATGAAACAAGTTTCTCAGCGGACTACGGAGTACGACACGACGACGTTCCCATCAGTGTGACAACCTAAGGCGCGATTGACCTTAGCAAAAACCCAGTGCAACATTCTCATACCAAACACATCGAAATATGTCATCACTTTCTTCGCGATAATGTCCAGAAAGGACATATCTCAATCGAAAAAGTACCGTCCGTCGACAACATCGCTGACATCCTTACTAAACCCCTTAAACATGAATCGTTTAACTATCTACGTCTTGGTTTAGAAATGATGGAACACATTCCATAAACCTTATGTGTCCGCTTCTCCTTCTTCTAGTTTCGATTCTAGTCCGTGTTCCACTCCGTTTCGTGACAACTTGAATACTTCATCCGAAGTACTTTAAGCATTTTTAATTCACGAAATGCAAATTAAAATGTCACTTCTCTTTGTTAAATTTTCGTCAAAAACTCAAATCAAAAACCCTCTACTGAGGGTGGCCCCATATAGGCGGCCCCCCAATATATTTGGGACAGCCAGGAGATATGAGACCGCCATCAGCAGACCATAATATGGAACACTTAAACAAAGTTTTTCAAAACATAAAAACAAACACTCATTTATCTGCTGCCATTGACGAACACGCATAAAAACCCACCAAAACTCAAATCCAACCAAAAACACAAATTGAAGATAAAATCAACACTTACAATCATTCACAACATCTTAAAGATCATCAATTGTAAGTCATTTCATCTATTTTCTTTCAATTTGAGTCTAGGGTTCATGATGAACACCAAAAATTGAAATTGGGGATTTTTGATTTTTCTTTCAATTTCATACAATTAGGACTACTAGGATACAATGTATAACTAATATGCTTCCCATAGACATAGGATTTGCATATATTAGTGAGCTTGTAGAAAAATTGATTTTGAACCAAAACCCCAATTTTATTTTCAAATCACTCACGTTAGGAACATAATAAAATTGTTGTTATGCATTGTTAATCCAACCTAAAAACGTTTTCAAACACATGCATAATGATCTCATGAACAAATTTCGAGATACATAATTCATATGTATTTTTCGACTTGTTTGGATGAGAAAAATCAAATTAAGGAGCGTTTGGGTTAACTCTTAGGATTTTATGTTTAGGTCGAGTTAATCGTTACTCCACATTTGTTACATTTAGGCACACACTAGAAACAATGCTCATGACATATTACAAGTAAAAAGTAATAAAATGTGATTTCATTTTCTTTTAGGAAATCATGCCTCACAAATCTTCTGAAGATTACAAAAATACAAGACACTATATCCCTAAAATTTCACATGAATTCCGTTTTCCAATAAAAGAAAAACTAATAAACCTTGAAGAACATTACATTCACAAGGGTCGGGTGGTTTTTGATAACTTTACGGATCTAAACTATGTTCGGTCTTTATTCTATTTTGTCGAGATTGAGTGTCTCCTTGTAATCAATGAATAAGTGTGTCCTCGTTTTATTCTTGAGTTTTACATTCAGTATCAATTGAGTTATTCCGACAAAGGTTAAATGTTTGTTGAATTTGTTATTCAAAATCAATACTTCTCTTTTTCTCTTGAAGACTTTACTTAAATTCTTAGAATACCTTATGAGGGTGCGTGTGTCTTTAGTGACAGATGGTCACTTGATGAGTTGGTATATGGTACCCCTTCGAAAGGCCCATATTAAACCAATCTCCCTTCTCCCGATGATATCATCTCGTATATTCGAGAAGATCGAGAAGGTTAAGTCACTCACATCCGTCATCAAGAAGAAGTTGAGGTTCAAGATTATCAAATTCTTACTCGTGAAATTGTGTCAACTTTGAAACCTTTGGAAGAAATAATTCGGGAAAATGTCTTTTGCTTGGGGGGTAATCGGGACCATGTTCCCGCGTGTCTTTGTTACATGCTTTACCATGTTGCAAACTTCAAAAAATTCAATCTTGCCTATTTTATGGCAAAATGAATGGAGTGGGTTACTGAGCAAGCTAGGTTAATTCTACCCTATGGTATGCTATTAACCCGCTTGTTTGATTTCATTATTGATGAAAATCCTGAATTGCAAAAAGAGTCTTATGTCTTGTACGATTGTGTCATGAATCCTCTTGCTTCTCAACTACAGCAAAAAGTTAGAAGGGATCGTGGCACAAGAAGAGGTCGTCCTTCCACTTCCTCCTCCACCTTAGATCAACCATCCTCATCTCATCTCAACGATGATGATAATGATGGAAATCATAAAGGGACCTCGCATGCAAGCACTCCTTCCCCCATTTATTATGTTAATTCTTTAACCAATCAAGTTCCCCAAGTCTTTCAAAACCCACCTAACATTGACCCTCACCTGGAACCATTTTAAACTCGCCAAACTGAAATCATCAACCGTCAAGTACAATTACGAGATGAGCAGCGTGGTGGAGTAAGGTCAATCGGAAAAAGTCTCAGAAAGTTATGGAGAAACATGAAGAAGTGAACTATGAGGGAAATTATTTTATGAAATTATTATCTATATTATTTACTAATATATTATGCTTAGGTATTTAAACTTATGCTACTTATTAGTAACTTAGTATGAAATACGGGCAACATTACTTGTCTTGGATGATCATTCAATTTTATCATCCTAAACCCAAACTTGCATGCACCTTGATACACTTTGGTTATTGTTATGATATTATGCACGTTTATATCTGAGTCAATTTGCCTACATATGCTTTCTTAACTAGTACTTAGGATAGTTGATTTTGCGCATTTGATCACTAAGTATTAGATGATTCATGATGAAATAGGATAGACTGAAAAAGAGGAATTAGTAAATAAAGAAAAAATGAGTCTTATGTCTTGTACGATCGTGTCATGAATCCTCTTGCAAAATGAGTCTTATGTCTTCAGAAAACGGCCCCTATAAATACTGGGCGGCCCCCAAATATATCTGGGACCGCCATGTATATATGGGACAGCCATCAGAAGTCACGAAAATTTTACTGTGACTCCTGATTTTCTGTGCAGTTGACTATTCTTTATTAGACCTAGCTAAACCTTCTGCATTTTGCTAAACAACTTTTGGAATTTGTTTTCTTAACCTCTATGCTTTCCCACTTTAATCTTCTCCTCCCTAATTAAAAAAGTCATCCTCCCCACTTCTATCATCCTCTTCATCTTCCTCACACCATTCTACCATGAATTCCACCAATGCTTCTTCTTCTAATCCTTCTAAGAAAATCAAACTAACCATAATCTCTCCTAGACAACTATTTATCAACATCTCTAGTGATGAAGATATCACCACCACCCCTTCTCCTACAACAACTTCTTCATCTCTAACTCCTCCAAATGCACCAACCAAAACCCCATCAACTAATGACACCTCAACAATTCAAGATGACACACCCTCTTCCTTCTAATCAAAACTTCAAATCTCACCACCTTCATCAAATGAACCAACTTCTCCTCAACCTTTAAATCCTTTGCTTGATAACATCTCGGATGTTCCACCTAGACCTCTAAACCCTAAACCACTTCAAAGTTATCCTTCTTTGGATATCACTCTCTTACTATCACCCTTTGAAAAGCTTGAACCTCCATCACTACCTTCTCCACCACAGCCAAAACCACCTATCATGGGCCATCCTTTTTTCTATAATTATCATGACTATCATGGGCAACTTGTATATGTTGTTCTCACAACCGAAACCTTTTCTTAACCCTAAGAGATGAGATGAACATCATGTTTGCTCATCTTGAATACCTTCTCACTACTGCAATCACTTGTCACTTTCCACCACCACCTTAAAATGTTTTCAAAAATTCTCATAAATGTGTCACCCTAAATCTTTTGCTCAAATGTCATCCCCTATGAATCATGAATCATCTAGGACTTATTTTCTTTGTAGTGTAACTTATGAATTAGTATTTCCTTGGTATTTTAGTTGCATGTTGTATTAGCAAATTAATCATGTCTACTTTTGTATGAGTTTCTTACTTATGGAATGGAACTCCCTATGGGTGATTATGTTTTCAAGATATTTGTCTTGCACTTGTACGTCTAACCTTATTTTGTAGCAAACAATTTTCGTAAGATCGATCTCTTGGTGTCCCAATGCGAGGGGGAGCTCACATCAAGGGGGAGTCTTGATATCGTCGATTTCTTTCTCAATTTGACGATTATCCTTTTTGGATTCGAAAAAAAGGGGGAGAAATAAAACAAAACTCATTAATAATTTAACAC
>BQNB010123827.1:0-20034 GCA_026074375.1 Tanacetum coccineum
TAGTCCAAAATGCCAGATCGAGGACCAGACCAAAATGGTACGGTCTGGTCCGGGTCGGTCTAGTTCGGGTCGGTCTTCAGTCCGGTCCGGTCTTACACGGCATAATCTTCGGATTTTTGGTAAGACCGGATCGGACTGGCCGGACAGAAGACCAAATTGGTCCAAAACCCCGGACCGAGGACCGGACCAAAATATGTTCGGTCTGGTTCGGACGGTCTGGTTTGGTCTGGCTTTCCGGTCCAGTCCGGTCGAACGGTCCATATGCTCAGCCCTAATCAAGTATCCAACCTATGTCAATCTCACATCCTCAAGTGAGGAGCAACCAAATGAGAGAACTCCTTTACCACCTCCTAGAAAGAAATCCCTCTCACCACCACAAGCTCCATTAAAATCCATTTCTAGCCAGAGTACATACTACACTTCATCATCATCACCAAGTGAGTCTCCGACATCAACTCACATTGCACCCCCACCTAAACTTCATTTTGTCATTCTGATAAAACAAGAACCTTAAGAACTTCCTCCACTACAAATGTCACCAAATAACCCCTATGTGTCAACGATGGACAATTGGCCACAAGGCCCCTCTAATCCATCTCCACCACCACGTGTCTCACGACCACCTCCCGAATTTCCAAATCCGCCACCCGAATTTGAACCACTACCATCAACCCAACCATTGTTTGTTAACATTAACAACAATACACCTCACCTCCACAATAATGCACCTCAACTTGAAAACATTCACTATCCACCACCAAATCTTGGAAATCAAGATTTTTCCAACCCTCCAAACATCTTGGATTTTATTCATCCAAATGACATGCCTCACCTCTACAACATGTTTTGCCAATGTTGTAGCACCACAAGGAATGAAATCCAAATGCTCCAAAACCGTGTCAACTATATGTTCTCATACATTCGACACCACCTCGGCTCTTCATTAAACCTACCTTACTTTCCGTATTAGCCACATGGAAATCTCACCTCACCCCTCGGATTATATGGGAAAATGATATTTATCTCAAGATTTAGGATTTTTAGTTGTTTTCTTTTCTTTTCTAGTTTAAGTTTCTTGTCTTATGGATTTAACATTATTTTCTTTTGTTGTGTTGATGATGGATGTTTATTGCTTAAATGTATATGTGTACATATGTGATTGTCATATATATATTTGCTTGTCTACTAACTTTGTTTTGTAGCACGCATCTGATGACATCAAATATTTAATACATTTTAGGGTTAAAATCCTTATGAAAATGCTTACAAATATCTTATAAATACCTGAATATGATACTTTATAACTTATTTTGTTGTTTTCAGGAAAAAAGCAAACATTTGGCAAGAAACACGAGAATTAGACAATAATATCAAGATAAACAAGGCACTGGAGTTTAGTGACGTGATTAGTGGATGCTTCTATGAAAGAATAATATATATGAAGCTATCCACTTATGATTTGGAGTTACTATGAAAGGCTTGTGAAAGAATTATATGAAGAAACGAAGCCTAAGAAGAAATGCTCCTGAGATATCTCAAGAAATGTGCCCTAGTTTTTTAACCATAACTTCTTTATACTAACTCTTTAGAAGTCGATTCAAGCGGCCATGGAAAGAGGAAAGTGATATCTACAACTTTCGTGTTTTGGGTTAAAGCCGAATCACAACTGAAGAGCCACAATTTTGCTACACCTACAATGTTGCTGAAGAGATTACGCCATAAACACTTCTGTTACGCCATAACCACTTATGTTACGCCATAACCACTTATGTTACGCCATAACCACTCGCGTTACGCCATAACCACATTAGTTACGCCATAAACACTTATGTTACGCCATAAACCTTCCATTTGGTTACGTCGTAAAGTCCATTTTGCCTATATTTTGGAAAGTCTACATCAGCAAGGTTACGACGTAAACCAACGAATCGGTTACGCCGTAAACCATCAGAAATCTATAAATAGGGGCCGAATTCAGCCTCATTTGGCATCCTTTCTTCCTCCCATCGGAGGGGATGACTGGAACATCACTCCAAGTCATTTTCCAGCAATCACCAGCCATCCTAGACGAGAGAAGCCAGTCCTGATCATCATCAGCATACTAGTTTGGTTAGATTATCATGTTTTCATTACTTTCATTAATTGACAGTGATATTGATTGTATGAATACCATTTTCGGCTAAGCTTTTCTTATTAATTATCTTTATGATTCATTTATCTCTTGTTATTTTTGGTTATCTATTTGGTTATATTACTTTGATCATAAGAATGCCAAATGTGATGCTCGCTTACCATGACCAGTGGGACAAAGTCTCGGTTTCTATGACCTGTAGTATTGGGATTTCGCAAGATAAGTAAGGATTTGATGACCATTCGATCCTGACTTTCCCAATTAGTAGAATCATTGAATCATTAAGTTAATTAAGAAGTAATTAGGATTGCACTCTCTTCCCTTGAACCATACTTAAATCATTTCAACTAAAGTTTTCATGTTCTCAAATCCAACCACGATAATTTAAATTGCTTTCTAGTTTAATAGTAAATAGCCTTGTTTTAGAAGCCTTACACATAGCTCTTAGGGTCGACCTTGGACTTATCCCAAGCATACTGCACACGACCGGGTACTATGCTCGTTAGTATGTATATAGATCTTAGGTGATTCGCAGTTTATAAATTTAAAACCTGATCTATTTAAAAGAAAATACGCATTAAGTTTTTTGTGCCGTTGCCGGGGAGCTATATTTAGGTTTTTGATTTGAGGTTTTAAAATTCCTAGTATTGTTAGTTTAAAATGGAGCCCCATATTAGTAATATGACCTTAAATGAGTATTTGATGTACCAAGGAAGGCAGAAGGGTTTAGAAAGGAGTTGCACCTCTTCGAAGAGTGTTGCTCCTGTGAGGAATAGAATTTTGGTATATCTTGACTCTGATGAGGAGGATGAAGAGTATTGTAGTCTGCCTCCTTTACTCCTATGTTTTCAAACTCCTCAGATTTGTGCCATATTAAATCCCGTTCATCATAATAATCATAGTAAAGTTTACATTGAAAGTATGACCTTAGAAGAATATGCAAGATATGAATTAGCAATATCAACTATAAAAAATAAAATACAGGTTCCCACTCAAGGTTTTACATCCTAATGTTTCAATTAATCACAACACCGCCTAACCCACTTTTGGATAAGGAGGATTCCAGTTTAGATGAAATCTTGGATGACTTGTTCAAAATAGGAGCCAAAAACCTAAGAAAAATGGAACATGAAGTTCCAAATAGGCGTGATGATGTCAACAATTTTAAGGATTATTACCAAGAGGATGGTGAACTTCCTGACCTTCCTACTTTCTCTGCTACTGATGAATTTGCTAGTAATAGTGAACAGGTTGAAGAGAATATTGATATTGCAGAGGAAAAAGAGGGAGTTCCTATGAAGGATGTTGAAATGGATGAAAACCACGACATTGATCATTTAGGTACTGAAGAAGCGTTACAATGGAGTTTTGCTGAAAGCCCCTTCTTAGTTGTTATAAAGCTCGACGATCAGTCAAGTTTCTTGTTACACATCATACCGTCATTCATTTCTAACGAGGTAAAAAGGGAGTTTACAACTCCCCACATGTATAAATTTTTAACCTCATACACCCTTCTTGTAGCCTACTTACACCCTTATGGTAAATGTGTCTACTATCACCCACACTTGATTTCAAGTGAGGGGATAAACACCCTGTTGATTACTAAATAAGGGTGGAGTCAAGATAGTGACTCGAACAAAAACAAGCGCTTCGTAGAAGGCACCCTATGCTTATCCTTATAACTATGTTTTGCTTAATTTAAATTCTTCATTTAGTTGGTTTTGTATGTTTCTAACTTAGTTTTTCAGTATCTCTTTACAAGGGAATGGAATTCGAGGTCTCCACGACTCGTTTTATGTGGTTAAGTGGTTGCTAAAATACAACAAGTTACGGCGTAACTGTAATGGTTACGACGTAATTAATATTGCTACTACGTAATGTTTCATATGATTACGCTGTAACTGGATCTAATAATTTCTCAAATTTTCCAAACCACATTATTACGGCGTAACTCATTCAATGGTTACGCCGTAATCCCTTCTTGCAAAGCATTAAAATGTTTGAAACTTTATAAAACCGTGTATATTGGTAAATGAACTTTGTGGGTATGTTCTCTGGAAACCATCACGAGACTTCACTCGTCCACTTGGGCCACTAAGTGGTTTAAAATTCTTGTTGCATACGCTAAATGAAACCATAATTTCTACAAAAGTGAGTTAGGATTGTATTATTATTTTGTACATTTTGGTATCTTTCTTTTTGCTGGATTTATGCTTTTGGTATTAGTTTTCTAGCAGCTTTTACAGGATGATGCACATGGAGAGGTGCTTGGTTAATTATTGGCTACAAGAACACATTTCAAATCTGGATTAGTTAGACACCATGCCATTGATGATGATGGGATATTTGTGATTGTGGATTTTGCTCGAAGAAGCAAACTTGAAGCATGGCTTAGAGCATGTTGTCTCTTTATTATATCAAGCAAAATTCAGGGGAGTGTCTTGTTCAAATTCTACTATTTCCTTTATATTTCAATTCCTTGCTGTACAATAGGGACATTGTACAAATCAAGTGGGGAGATAAGAGTAGAATTACCACTTGACTAATATTTGCCTTCGATTTTCTAGTTTTATTTGAAAATTTGTGCCAATTTTAAGATTTTTTTACATGTTTTTTTTAACTAAACTAGAATCAATCTTTTTCGAATGCACATTTACCCTTTATTATTACTTGTGAGGTTTAAGCCCGATAATCCGTTTTCATCCATATTACAAAAATCCACCAAAATATTAAGTGTGCCGGTAGTATTGTAGACTTTAGAACTTAGCTTGTACATCATTTCGAGACCTAATTGATTAGCAAGAATGAATGGTTCGAGAAGGCAACATTTAGGAATTCATCAAAATAGACCCATATGTATGTGTTTATAGACTTGTTACACTGACTTGTCGACCTCCCGTGATAAAAACCTTTTGTTGCACTCATTATTAGTGCAAGATACCCCTAGATCACCCTTGTTGAGCCAATCTGTGCTTTCACCTATATTATATGTTTCGTTACATCATTTCACCTTAGCCAACCCTGTAGCCTATATTTATCTTTGTGTTGAAATTTCTGGCTACCAAAGTCCATGGTTCGGGAAAATGGTTCGAAGATTGGCACTTACTTTGATGATATATCAATCTGATCATGGAAGACCCCCCGGGTATTATCACTTTTGATACTGTTTATCTCAAGTGGGGGGATATGTTATATGTGATATACAGGATTATTGTAAAAAAATAGAAAAAAATATGAATAAACTCTTGATGTTGGTTACGTGTTATAAAACCAACTAAGTAAAAAGGTGGTGCAACTATAAACCACCTAGTGACTTTGGGGATAGTGCAACTATAAGCCATCCGTAGTATAAAGGTGGTGCAACTATAAGCCACCTAGTGAAGAATGGGTTAGCATGCTCCGCAAGATCTCATTATTAGCTAACCCATTATGATGATATGATCAGATTTTTGCACTTGAAGACTTGGACTATGGATAGACAGTAGCCGGTTATGAATACCTTAGATTTTATATGACTATTTGTTTTGTGTTAACAACAATTAAATGTGTATTCCATGTCTATCCTAACTCTTTATATGTGTATCTCAAGTCTATCCTAACCCTTTATCACCCTTTAAACCATAATACCCTTGTTGCCTTTGAGAGTTATTTAGACCCTAATTCTAACTGGTGCAGATTTGTGTACTCTCCAAGCTTATGATATAATACATGCTATGACTGTGCAATTGAGTGATCACCCCGAAAATAAAACACGTAGAATAGTGAGAGTATGAGTGACTTTTTATCCCCTTTTCATGAGGTGTTCAACTTTGATGTTTTCTAGCATAAGAGTTTTATAAATTCATTTCTTAAAGTTATTCTCGAGAAATCTTTTTATGAAATGTTTTAACAAGTTCTACTTGAGGGCAAGCAGAAGTCAAGTAGGGGATATTTGATAAATCAAATATTTAATACTTTTTGGTGGCAAAATACCCCCTAAAATACCTGCAAATGTTTCACTAACACTCAAAAACGAGATATTTTCTGTTATTTTGTAGTTTTCAGGTGAAATGCAGGAAAGTAACAAGAAACAAGGGAAAAAGGACTTAAAGTGTAAATTCTGAAGAATGTTATGGTGTAACACCAAAAATGGTTACATCGTAACATAAATTAAGCAAGTACGAAGATCATGGAAGACTTACGGCGTAACACCTTTATTGGTTACGCCGTAACAGGTACGATATCTATAAATAGAGGCCTCATTCAATCTATTTTGACATCACTTCCTCCATAGCCAATTGGAGAGGCGACAAGGGCTTCCAACCTTCAAAGAATTCCACCTGGACTCCAAGGGAGATCACACTTTACTTACTTTTTGTATTTAATCGTTCAAAATACAAATCCTGTAAGAATTATGAGTTTTCAATATATGATTTCTTCTATCTCTTACTGTGTTTCCGTTACCATGAGCGGCTAAGCAACATATAAGTGCTGCCTATTTATGTAGTTACTTTGTCATTGATATTTCCAGTTGTTTGTTGTTTCATTAAGATATGCCCTTAACATCGTGTAAACCCTGGGTTTTGGTAGTACGAGTGGTTTGGACCTAGCTTGCCCCATTAATTGATTACCTTGTCATGTTGGGATCCAATGGGTACTAGGGAGGACCACTAACTCCTTACCTGGTGTAGGAACTGACCGGTCACCATACTTATCACTCGATACTTATAAAGCACATAAACTCTTTTAGAGGGGTTAATAATCTTTTTAGGTTATTATATATGTTTTGGGAATAGTTGGGATTAATCACTACAACCTGGATAACCTACCTCCCAGATGATTCAGGACTGATTTGGAATCGCATGGAGTATAGGATAGACTGTATATGCACATTCAAGTCTATCGACCTTAGAAACCAGTAATGAAACCATAGTTTGACATTGCACAGGAAATTGTCTTCATAACAATAGTAATGAAGTAACTAGGTTAGCACGTTTTCTCTCTTGATATCTCCTATCCTTTTACTTTCCGTTATTTATTTTATTGTTATTTATTTATTTCAAATCAATTCTAAAAACCATTTTCAAAACGTGACATTTCAAATTAAAACTAATTACAACTTAGCTTTTGGGACGACCTCGGATTTACCATTCTATACTACCCACGATCGGGTTCTCTGCCCGTTAGTGCATCGTTAGGTAGATCGAGTTTTATAAATTTATAACTTGATAAAAATATATTTTAAATGAAAACACGCATCAACATTTGACGACAATTCTTGTGAAGTAGAAACATCATGAAGAGGTTCATGACATGGATGATCAAAGTGTGTATTTGGTATCGGTTCTTCAACACCTTGTGAGATGATTGAGGATTGTTGTTGTTAGTTAGTTGATGAAGTACTTGATGAAGGCGTATCTTGATCAATGGTTGTTAATGAAGGTGTACCGGTTATTTCAATAGCTCTTGGTGCTACAGCTACTGGATAAACATCACTTTGTGGAGGATTGAAGTATTTATCAAACATATTTTGGAACAAATGATCCTAATCATTTCTGGTGGTGATAAAAAGGTTGATTGAGGAATCGGGAATGGTACAAAGTCTGAACAGGAGTGTATGCCTGGAGTCACATATTAAAGCTCGTGTTTGGAACTGAATTGTTCAGAAGCCATTTGACCATTTCATACACATTAAAAGACCAAGTTAAACCGTATTGATCACATTTGATTTACTATTCTCCCCTTCAAAAATTGCATATGTGATTGCCATTTTTGATCTAGTGAATTAGAATACAAGCTAATGTACGTTGATCCACTTAACGACTGAACGAGCATGGGAAAATATGAAACTTGTTGATGAGAATGGTCGAAAACAAGAAGATTTCTCTTCTTTCAAAGATAAAGCGCACTGAAGCGTACACCTTTCTTTTCTTGATGAGCGGGCTGAATTTTGTACAGCAGACGTCATAGTTCTTGGTTCATCATAAATAAATTCCAAGAACCCTTGGTTCCTTGAACCCTGTTTAGAATTGTAAGATGTACATGCCACTTAAGTTAAGAGTAACATCACAGAACCATTAAGCAGTTGAGTTCGCATTCATATAGGTTGGTGATATCTTTATTATAACCATTTGGGGGTTCATTGTCAACCTTGGTTGTGCTATCGGTGAACATCTTTCCAGTAGGTATCCACCTAAGACCAGCAGTCTTGAAAATTCTACCCGTCGGTTTCCACCTAAGACAAGATCTAGGAGTGTTTGGTTTTTCATGCACAACGGAAGACTTATTGGTGCGAAATCCATATCCTTAGTAGATCGTATCTTTTAGGTTTGATTACATTAATTATCTTTTCTATGGGTTTGATGCTGTTTCTAGTCTTAGGGGATTGAACCTTAATGCGAGAGTTCACCTCTTTTAGGAATTTTGTTAAACAGGCATCATGATTTGCATTAAAGACACATTTCTGACAAGTCAAACAAACAAAGTGTTTGGAGTCCGAAAAGGAACTAGAATTCCTAGAGTGATATACTAGTGGCACACCATTTGATATTCCACAACTACTCTTAGATACAGGAAAACTCCTAGATGTTTGATTGTTGCTCCTAGATTTTGGTTTGCTACCATTAGTAGTGTTTTATAGGCTAATAGTATGCATCACACTAGTTTTAAGATTCATATTTTTGTCTTGTGTCTTTTTCTTAGCTTCCTCTAGATAGTGATTATGAGTCATATCATTTGAACCATACAATTCTTCTTGACTATTCCTAGATGAGCCAGATGCAATCACATGATGAGGTTTTGCAAGCACATATTCTCGAACTTTAGGCAAATAATGAGGAGTGACAGATTTGACAAACGATATTCACTTCAACATGGGAGGCAAACCGTGGTTTTGAAAAATAGGTCGTTCAGAATTAAACGCATAAGTTGTCTAACAACTGAATAGGTTTCTGGTGGTTGTAAAACCGGTTTCCCTAAATTTTGGTTTTGCAAACTTATTATCCACGCTATTACCTTTTAACCTTTCCTTAATTCTTTTTATTCATGCATACAATCTCAAAAACCTTTTCCTGAAACTGAGCCATGTTAAAATCATCATTTTCACATCTTACTATTTATTTGAGTAATCAATGAGACATTAATGTCTTTTTGTCTAGTCGTGTCTTTTTGATAGAATCGTAGATCTTGGTTAAGACTGTTTCAAAAGCTCATTTTCCTTAGGCAACTTCTCATTCTCTGTCAAGTAAATAGCCACACTTATGTTCCAAATCAATATTGGTTGTATCAAGTACCCAAAAAATTTTCCTTTTTAATCTTGGCTTTATTACTATGTTTTCATGTCAAAATTTTGACCATGTTGCTTGTCTTGTTAAAGATTGATTTTGATATTTAACGTTCCTTATGTTAACACAAGTGCTTCTATTCCTTGAACAAATCTTTTGAAGTTGGGCAATGGTCTTTTTGAGAGAAATGTTTTCAGACTCGAGAGATTGGTTTGAAAATTCAGTTGTCATGTTATCAAATGATGGATCAAGTAAAGGACATGAAACTTGACATTTTTCAGCATTCTGGTCAATCTCTCATCCCCTATGACACATATTTATTGAATTAGGAGTGGTATTTCTATCAAACTTTTCCGACAGATGTGTGTCATAAATGGGTTCAGATTGCACATGTCACACCCTGACAAAGGCGGAAACACAGGTATGCGACAAGAATGATCAATCATAACACAATATACAAAATAGAGAAGTTCTAAAATGCATTAATGAAAAAGTGTCATGAAGATCATCCACCTCAAGTGCAGACTTGAGTGAAATCCTAACAAGAACACATCACATAGTCACTTAAAAATCCAAATGCCCACGCAAGGGTCCATACAATCTTAAACATCAATTCTCAAGAAAACAAACCCATACATACTTCAAAAGCAAGACCTCTCAAACATGATCCATACAGGATATACTTAAAGTCTGATATCACACATCTCAACCTTAACGATCATTCTCTTCACCTGAAAATGATACTCGAAAATGGTCACAAAATGTTTGTGAGCACATAGTTTAGAAGTGAAACCCAGTCACTGTGCAATATTTCAAACAGTGTACAATTGTGCTATATACGTGAATATAACAAACCAATCAAAACCCATGACTTAGCATCCTCGCTAATCATGTACCAAGACCTAGCATCCCCGCTAGTCTTATCACCAGCGTGTACCACCGCTCTTGGGGTCGCAACCCCGAGGTCATACGCACCTAAAAGCCTACCAGCTGGAGCATTTACAATAGGGCAGACCCTTTACAGACATAGCAATTCCATGCTAATCACACTCATTGCCATGCACCTCGATGCAGGCAGGAACATTCATACCACATAATATTCACATAGCAGCCATAAGCACAATAATTGTCCCAAAAACAAAACCACATTTCGCACAGTTCAGAAAACAGTTAAAAACACATTTGAGTATCATTTTCCCCCAACGGAAAAGATTTAAAAAGTGGGGCTACGAGAACTCACCTCAAGCAGCAAACTCAATATCACACAAGCAAATGCAACGACGTCCGAACACGACCTAGTCCAATTAATGTTCCACTTAGACATTTATTTCCAAAACAGTTTTCAGGTTTGATGCATAGAGGTCAGATGCGCGTTGTACGGTTATTCTTAACGTTTTCAGTGGTGTGATGGTTGACAACTTAACTTCAACAGTATCATACTTCCAACTCATATCTTAGTGTAATACATATACTTATACCTTGCTAATATAATAGATAAGTAAAAAATACTTATATATATATATATATATATATATATATATATATATATATATATATTATAATATATATATATATATATTATATATATATTATAATTCTAATACTGGTAATCTTAATTTACCCATTTAGTTTCAACATATTTAAGTTATAAGAAACAAAACGTTTATTTATACTAAACAATTTAGAAAAGTTTTGGAAAAATATAATTTTCGTCTTTTAGTCGACTTATTAAAATAATAATATTTTATTATTTTATTGAAAATCGCGTTTTGAGTAAAAATTCTAAGTATAGACTTTTTACGAAATTTCGACATGACCCGTACGTTTATACAACGTTTTCCAAGGTTTTTAAACCTTTATTCCAAACAATTTTCCTCAAATTCACCATTTTCTGATAAAATGCAAAAATCCATATTTTGCAATGTTCACCAAAACGTATTTCCCAAACGACTTCCAATATCAATTCGTAAGTATGTCCCATTTTCCAAAGTTCGCCAAAACTCATAAATCGACTAGTTAACACTTATTGGGCTTTAAGGCCCAATAAGGATCCATTAAGAGTTTTACTTATCCAAAATATGTTTTAAGCCCAATACTAAAGTCCATTAGTATATATAAGTCCAAATCAATAAGTAACAAAGTAACCCGGACCACAATAAGCACTCAATAAGCCATGGCTTATTGAGGCTTATTGGGCCGTGAGCCCAATAGCTCCAAAACCAATTCCATAAGCTTAAAAATAAGCTAATAAGCTACGTATCATATTTGGTTATCACCATAAGCTATAAAAATAGTCCACAAAAATATGACATACTAGGGTAATAACCAAAAACACATATACTTGCTTCCTTGTGGTCTTCGAACCACAATAAGCCCAAAATAAGCCGAAAAGTGCTTATAAATAAGCTAAATAAGCTATTATCCAAAATAAACTAATTAGCAATAAATGTTTTTCAACCATCACGACCACAATATCAAAACTAACAAAACCTTATTATTCTTTCTTTTTGTTTGAACCTAAAACATGCCCTAAATAATCATTTGTAAAATTTTTGCTTTCGATTTTTAACAAACGCACCATACAACTAGCTTTTATGCATCATCTGACACATAAAAGTACAAGTTAAATGTAAATTTAGAAAACTTACAAAAAGGATTTCAAAAAGCGAGAACAAACACGAACCGACTATCCAAACGTAGTTTTAACAAATACCCGAACACTAGAATCAACCCAAATACTCTTGAATCTTCATTTTTTTTATCAAAGTTTCAAAAAATAAAGAGTGTGTGTGTGCTTAGGTCGGACGCAAGAAGAGAGCACACAAGAGTGTGTGTTTTATTTTTTTGAAAGAAAGAACATGGAATGTGTGATATGGATGAAAACAAATCATATGTACCATGCATAGGACCATTGGTGCTAAAAATAAGCCACAATGTCCCCTCCCTTTTCTATAGCCGGCTAGAGCATCCTAGGGGCTCGTGTGTCTTCGTTTTTGTGTCGGGTTCACTTAAATCTCAAACCTTGGTCGTAAAATATTTCCCGAAGTTACTTAGCATTTTTATTCATCTTAAAAATAATTTTCCAATAACTTAGAGTATTTACACGCCATTTTTCCACATTAAATTCCCCAAAAATCATTTTGAACATTATCGGACATGTCGGGACTCGTTTTCGGCATTTCACGCTATTCATGGGTCAAACCACCCGGAACATAATCAACATAATAATACCCTCTAAAAAGGATTATTATACACCATATAACCATAAAATACCTCAATCACATAAATTCACCACCGTCAACACGGTACAGGTTCTAACAAAATTGACAAAAGTTAAAGGACTAAATTAGAACATTCAAAACTCACAAAAAGGGCAAGGGTTACAGCACAGAATGATGTTTTTCATTAGTAAGTACATTATGTTGAGTAGTCATTTGTACCTCAACAAATCACACTTGGTCATTTACTAGTCTGATATTTGCATCCACAACATGTGTGAGATAATTCCCTGAACTGCTGTTTGTATCCTGCTTGTCTGACTTTGTCCCACTACATTCTGTAACAACTAAACTAGCATCCAATGCTTTACTCGAATAAACCTTTCCCTCTTTTGACTGCATCTGTCTTTCATTCATCATGCTGTCATACTCTCATTTATGTTGTGCTCTTTCATCAATGGACTTCTTAACAGATTCCATGTGTTAGGATCTTTTGTATCACGGATTGTCCTAACCTTGGTTCGAGTGTATGCTAGAAAGTACTTGCATATCATTAGACCATCATCATCATTGAAATAGTATTGGAAATTGATGAACAACTAAAACTGTGTCTTGAGTACTCTAAAAGCATCCATAGATCCAGTTTCTTGAAATTGTTCTTTGTCAAGTTGCTTTTCTAGTTGATCCAAGTTTAGTAACATTGAGCCTGTGAAATTCTGAACATCTTGATCAAAGAATGTCGCAAATGCCCGTTCGAATCCTCCCTCGATTTTTAATTCATTGTATGAAAGAACCTGGAGAAGTGAATGAAGTAGTCGAAAAGATGCCATGCAACTTTCCTTTGCTTTGTCTTGCATTTGTTGCAACTGATGCAGCTCTCTCTTGTGAATTAGAATTCAAAGATTCCATTAAAATTTGATGAAGGATCTTAAGTAGATTAAGTGATGTTGTTGTGGTTTGTTGATGAAAATCTAGTTCACGGGATTTTACAAGTCTTGATTAAACCGAAAAAACACATGAGTATTTCGCGGGATTTTACTAAATCAAGAAGAAACCGTGAAAATAGAATTGTTGTTGGTGAAATCGTTGTTGTATTTGAAGTATTGGAACTCTTGTTAACGATTGATGAGCTAAAAGGATGAACGGTTACTACACTTTTCAACTTAAAATGATTAACGGTTGATTAAAACACAAACAAGGACTAACGGTGCAATTGAAATCCAAGTAGAGTGCTTAACGGTTGTTAATTAAAGTTGCAAGTACTGATGGTGAAAAGCAGTTTCAACTTTAAGGGTTAATAAACTGACAAAGGATGAATGGTGAGTTTGTTGTGAAATCCAAGGACTAAAGTTGTAAAATTCTAATTTTAGTTTAATAAAAACAACTTTTCCCTCCTAAATTGTATCTTCTTCATTAAGTTTTTTTCTTAAAATGGTAACGAATGTTTTTAGCTTCGCGCAGACTCGTGTGATGATTATTGGCCAAAACCAAATATACTACGATGATCGTTGAAGGATCGCAATCCGAAAAAAAAAAAAAAAAAAAAAAAAATAAAAAAAAAAAAAAAAAAAAAAAAAAAAAAAAAAAAAAAAAAAAAAAAAAAAAAAAAAAAAAAAAAAAAAAAAAAAAAAAAAAAAAAAAAAAAAAAAAAAAAAAAAAAAAAAAAAAAAAAAAAAAAAAAAAAAAAAAAAAAAAAAAAAAAAAAATGGTAGTCCGGTAGAAAGACCCGCGAACAACCGAAACTTGAAATCAAAAAACCCAAAAAAACTCAAAACGAACTAGAAACGTGTATAATTCGCCCAGGTTTAAACGTATACTTCACCTATGTTTAAACGTACACTTCGCCTTTGTTCAAATGTTTACCTCGCCTAGTTTAAGCGTATACTTCGCCTAGTTCAAGGTTGATATATTCGCCTAACTGTTTTATTTACTTCGCCTAGTTCAAGCTGATAACATCAAATAACATCTATTTTATAGCATCATTCATCCCATGTAATTAACCCATTTTGTATATTTATTGCAAAGAATTGTTACTTAATCGTTTATATTTGGGAATTGCAGTAATTATGGAGTACTTGGTGAATATTAGCAAAAGGCGCGCATTCTGGAGCTTAAACGAAGATATTTTGAACATTAATGATTCTGATTAGCATTACGCCATATCCATCAAGGAAGATACGGCGTATCCGTGCCTGCACTCACCAACGACCACAAAGAAAACAAGCTCAATACGCCGTATCCAGAGAATACTAATACGCTGTATTAAAGATATAGTATGTGAAGATTCTAGAAGATATCAAACGTGGTCCCTACTCCAAGAAACCCCCAATACGCCGTATCCAATCCCTTGGATACGCCGTATCGAACCGACTTCCAGACAGTATAAATAGAAAACTCAAAAATGAGTTTTAAGTGTGCTAAATCATATTCTCGATACCTAAACCATAAAAGTCAATTTTCAGAGGAGAAAAAGAGCAGAAGAGGTCAAGCAACGCTATCAATTCCATAGGAGACAACGTGTAATTCCATATACTTTAGTAATCGTTCAGTTTTTGGTATCATTCGTTAACTCGGTTAGTTTACCTTGGCTAAATAATTGCTTTTGTATTTATTATGACGTTTGAAGGCTAATACCTTCGGGTATTAGCCATTATTATGAAGATCTGAATGTTTGGTATTGTTTATCTCGATTTCTTGATTTATCGTTGAATGCTTGTTTATGTTTATCAATTTATACTTGTTTACGTGCTTTTGTATGCGACCTATCATTCAACTGGATCTGAGAAAAGACCAAGTACTCAAGATGTCAGACAGCTCTCCATATAGTGAGAATTAAGACATCAAGAAAAATGGATCACAAATATTGTCCTTCTAAAATCGTGCTAAGGATATGCTTATGGCTTAACTAGTTAACGGAAACTGCCTTTGGTTTATTGAACATGTTGACTAGTAGGTGAATCTAGATAATTCAACAAATAATGTTCTGATTCCATTAGATAGTTGGACAAGTAGACTACTAGTGTATAAATTGCCGTTAAGCAGTAAGTGGGTAAAGTCTCTATGAGCTAGGGTCCAAGATTACCATTGCTTTAATCCCTAAGATAGATTATAATAAGCAAATAAGGATGCTTTATGCGGATGCTTTAATTATGACAAAATTAATGTGTCTAGGTCTTAGGATGATGTAACGCCTAAGTCTTAAGAATGATATGCCACCTCAAGAGAATAAATCATTGCACATAATAAACAAACAAACGTTCTAATCGGATTAATATTGGTTAATACAGTTTTCTTATATTTGGCTTTACCGCTCTTTTATCTTTTGTTAATTTGTTTACGTGGGTTAAAGTGCCTTGAATTGATTATAGTCACCAACCAAACCCGTGCCAGTCTCTCAGGCTGAAAACCCCTTTTACCGTAAAATCAGGATTAAACTGACATAGGTTAGATAGAAATAAGAATTAACATGAGAATAGATAACCAAGATATTAATAATTGATAGATTAACATTGCTTCAAGTGTTCGACACCCTACTCTTACCACGAAACTTTCACCAATCGGGTACATTGTCCGTTAAAGTATTGTTTTTGATTTAGTCGGCAAAATATAAATTTAAAACTTGAATCATAAAAATATACACCACACAACGACACATCAAGTTTTTGGCGCCGTTGTCGGGGAGTGAGAATTAATCTTGATTTTATTTGATATTTTGGTTTTTAACATTAGATTATATCTAACCCCATAGGAGTAGTGTAGTTTAGATTAATGTATATTCTTGTATATTCTATAAATTTTGTAAATTTGTCTTTAATTGTAGTGCTATGTATATATGAGAGTTTAATTGTTTGCGAATTTAATATTTTCTCAATACCACTGTTCTGGTCGCTAACCTGATACGGCGTAAACCACTCCATCAGAAATGGCGAATCCAACTTTTGTCCAATACAAGCGTATTCATTCAACTGATTAATACGGCGTAATTCACTTCTATTGAAAAAAGCGTATCAATCATTTGATAAGTTCACTCCTTCTCGAACTTAAGCTAGAATTTTTTTAATCACCATTATTCAGTAGGTTCTACTAATAATTTTCTGGTAATTTTTTAGTAAGAATGACCTAAGGTATTAAAGAGAGTATCTATGAAACTTGATGATCCTTAAGGGACGAAGATGTTTCGCTCACTTGCTATACATCACTTGAAGTTTTCAACATGAATTCAATCCGATTAAGCAGAATATGATGATGATTTATACGACAATGAAAGTTGAATGTTGCTGACATCCTATGTACTCAAAACATGGATGAATATTCGGAGGCAAGAAGCTGATTGATGACAGGGATTATGATCCATCTGATGTTTGCATTTACTGAATCGTTGTTTACAAATTTTTTTTAACTAGTGTACAAGACGATGGATCATTATACAATGAAAGCATTATGGATTTACTAGATTAGAGGAGATGATGAAGTTGAGCTCACTGATGAAGAATCTTCTGATAATGAAGATGAAGTTGCTGAAGTCTTTAGGATCGACACTAATATATTTAACTACAGATACCTCTCGCTATAGCATTCAATGAATTTTAATTACATCTTAAAGTAATACCGAACTTACTTACAAAGGATATTATGGGGTTTAAAACCTATAAAGATTACAAAGATGATGGGATCTATGAATGGAACGAGAATGTGCCATGGGTATATGACAAGCCATGGCTTGATAATGGAATATGGAAGGAACCAACACCAGTCAAACACCTTTGCAAACCTTTCAATTATAAGACTGGATGTTTAGAATGGCCAACCTGTAGTTAGAGAGAGGATAGTTATTGTAATGGAGGAAATTTGCCCGGTGCTTACGTTATTGGAAACTCCCTCCATTAGGAAGACCTTGAATGGTATGAGGCTTTGGAAGATTAAGAACTAAAAGAAGAAGCTTTAAGAAATAAGGCTATCATGGAAGGATTAATTAAAGAAGACAGTGATGATGAGTCACGTTACGAACTAAGGAGACGATGGAACGTGTATACAAACTATGATGATGCATATGAGATAAATCATGATGTTGCAGTAAGAGAAGAGTTTTGTGAAATTCATGAGTTGCCGGTGTGCAATATAAGAAGATTCGAGATGATCAAGTATTTATTCGAACAAGACAAAGAGTATATTGCTATTAAAGAAGATGAATACGACGATTTGGCAAGAACAAGCAAAGATGCATGCCGAGCATATTAGGAAATCTTTCGTATGATGGACGAAGGATGGATGGTAACTAGAGCTGAGTAGAAAAGAAGCTGGAAGACAAGTCTAACTTAAAGACTTTGGTGTAAACAAAAGTGCTTCCCGGGAGACACCCGGATGTTAATTTTATTTTATCAAATCCGTCTTCCCCAGACACAAAACGGCGTATCCGCTCCATACCATATCGGCGTACGATTGTCTGACGTTATCATCTTTACTTTTTATGCACTTAAAAACCCATTTTATTGTTCAAGTTCTGGCAATATGGTGTAATTCATTCACGATGATACGCGGATTCACCATACTCACCCGTAGTTTAGTTTGTTTAGTTTTAGTTTAAATTACCATAATACCAGATATGAATGAAATGTTTTTCCTATTTTTACACAGACCTTGTAAAAAGAAATATTGACGAAATGGTGAGAATTTACAATCTGTGAGATTTTGAAGTGTTGGAGTCTTGAAACTCAAGATGGCTGTTCCACGAATTCTTTCTCAATAAACTCAACATAAAGAATCTACCGAGCACATATCAGGGGAGTTTCTCATTCTAATTCTTTTTAATTCTCGTATTTAATGTTTTATCTATACAACGAGGACGTTGTATAATTCAAGTGGGGGATGGGAATTAGAATGTATACTTGTCCTAATTTTCACACTAAAATGCTTAAAATATGCTTAAATTTAAAAAAATATTCAAGCATACTTTTGTGAAATTACATGTTACATAACCCGCACACAACAACCCTTATTAGATATTGTAAGGATTTAACCTATCCGTTTCCAAATGTTTACCCAAATTCCACAAAATATGAGTGTGCCGGTGATGTAGTAGACTTTAGAACTTGGCTTGGTATATCTATTCGAGATCACAGTGATGAGTACTATGGATTTAGATGGAGTAACTTGTTTAAATTGGTAAATTTTAGGATTACACCCAAAAAGCCTATTCATGTTGTTTATTAACTAACTACACTGGTTAGTTAACCCCGTATAAACCCTTTGTTTACTCTCACTTTAAGAGTAAGATACCCCTAAAGTAACCCGTAGAGCCAACCCTTTAGGAATTACACCAACTTGTTTATTTTGTTACACCTTTACACCTTAGCCTACCATGTTAGATTAAGTTTATATTATAGTTGCTAGTTGCTTAATGTGTAAAGTATATATTTCCCGAATCTTGTGTCAATTTTGGTACGGCTGGAAGAAATTTGCACATCGCAAATGGGAATGTATAAAGTAGTCAAAACTCATGTATTTTTACTACCATCACAATTAATGGTACGTCTGAAGAATGAAAAATTATCGAAAGAATTATCCAGAATTGTTATGATCGTGAAGATGGTGAAATTACACTGAGATTTGTAGTATAGTTAAAAAAAATCGAAAAAATAGAAAAATCACAACAAAAAAGAGAATGAAAGTTTGAAGATAATTGTTTTGCAATTGCCGAAGGAATTGTATGAAGGATTGATTATTCGTTGATATGTCTTATAAGTCAATGATGTAGAGTATTATATAAAGTGGAAGATATCGCCACTTATCTTGTAAAAGTTTGTAAAGTATGGGATGATTGGGAAGTTGACCATTACGGGAACGCCAACTTAGGTTGTTGTTTTTGATCTATGATCAAGACATTTGTAAATAGTTGTGTCTTTATCATAGTAACGGTCGAGAAAAAGTGTCTAGCAACTTGTGATGCGAAGTTTTATATACCCAAAATATATATACTAATATAACCTTAAGAGTAATTAAGAAAGTTACCAAGTTACCCTTGATAAAATTCACTCTTAAAAATATATTATATAATATATGATTCGTATATTAAACCGGGTAAGTATGATCACCCGGGTCGTTTCCCTAATGACTAGTGAAATTGAAACCACGTTTAGGTTCGGATTCTGATTTGAATGAAGCAAAGATATTTTGGATAAGCTATTACTGCTAATTAAGAAGCAACAAATAATGACAATTAAGCAAACAAACAAATTTAAAATCCTAAAAGTGTAAACTAAAATTTTACTAGATAAAGAAAAATTGCCGAAGATTATTAAAAACAAAAGCCCTAATTTTTATCTCTTTATAAAAGTTTAATTAGACTAATTAAAAATCAAACCTAAATACTAATTAAAATTAATAAACTTAATTAAAAACTTAACTAAGGACTAATGGTGCAAAA
>BQNB010123828.1:0-20034 GCA_026074375.1 Tanacetum coccineum
ATTAAGAAGTTTCATCTTGGTATTACGTTCTGTCTGAGTTGTTGGGTTTACAATTTAAAGTGCCCTAGCTCCACAAACGTTTACTTAATGACTTCTGAATTACGATGGCCCGAACGGTGTTATGATAATTTTAATATCAAAACCGACATCAATGTAAAATCTTACATATTCAATCAAACTAAGACTTGACATATATTACCCCAGGTTGCCCGTGACGAAGCCGTTACTATTCATTTCATATACATTGCTATCAATTTCCCTATAACTGTTCAGGTGAGTTCATAGCCTCGCATTTCAATATTTCAAATGTTTTATAAACCCGCGAGGGGGATACATGCTATAAACATGAATGCAATTATTTCTGTATGCTATTTCAATTTACTATTGCCTAAGTAACTGCTTTGCCTTTAAGTCCCCATAATCATGAACCGTTAATTACTCTCCGTAGTAAGCGCGAATGATGTGAATAGATCTATTTGGGCTGGACTCCCCGTTGGTGTACCCAGTTACGTGTAACCAATTGCACATCATTAGAAATCACGCGGGTATTTTGGCAAAGGTACCCGCAGGGGCTATAACGTATCACCATACCCTAAGGCTTCGGATTCATGAGCTAATGGCAATAATAAATTATGTTTTCAATACTGGGTGTATATCAACGTAACCCAAATATCGCATTTGCATTCAAATTATATTACTTAAACCTATGGATTTCACTCAACCTTTGTGTTGACTTTTTAGCATGTTTTATCTCAGGTAACTAATGGCACGGAGTGGCGAGGACATGAAGATGAAAAAACCGTTATCATTCAAACTTTATTGTATAGATTTTGGGAACCTCTCGTTTGTAAAAACTCTGAAGAAATAATGAATGATAACTTGTTTTCAAAAACGACTCTTTTTTATTCGTTTTCTATGATTATGATTGTTGTACCTTGAAGTAATACCCCAGATTAGCTTCCGCTGCTATATGTAAAAATGGGGGTGTTACAAAAGACTACTTGTGTGTTCCTTGTCTTTCAAAAACAATGTTTTAAGTTGTTCTAAAACAATGTCCTTATTTTGAAACAATAGCTTTTCAAATGTTGTAATGGTTGTGGTTGCGATTCTGTGGGGACCTAAACGCGTTTTAACTCTAATTATTAACGGAACACATGTTTGTTAAACGTCTCATTTGGGTCATTTTCTATTATCTTAGTGAATGGTGCTATTTAGTAACATCCAAATTGCTAATTCTGATGCGCAATCCAATGTTCGTTGGATGAGGGTGTTACAATGCTTGTCTACTTTTACATATTGATTTGGAAACAGGTAAGAAACTGATGTTTTTGAAAATATTTGGTTTAGATTTTACAAAAGATTTTCTCCACATTTTCTTTCTTACTTCATTTGCATGTGCCAACTATTCATGATATTCCTGTGACGCTGGTTTGAAAATTTCATAAAGACTATTTAGCTTTGTGTATTCATAAGGTCTCACTAAGTCTTTATTCAATTTTGATCGACTCTCTTTTTCAAGAGTCAAAGTCTCTTCCCTATTAAGGACGAGTCTGTTTGCAGGATCAGATTGGTTATATGGAATCGCATACAAACATGGTTTCTTAGACTAATCCTTTTTTATGTACATTGGATTTGCAAAGGTAGGTCTACCATTGAATGTTGGGCCTTTAGGCGCTAACATATGAATGGTTTGGATTGATTGATTTCTTTTGTAAACAATTTCATTCAAAAACTTTAATTGCTTTTCCATTGAAATCATTTTATCAATGTCTTTTTCTTCCTTAAGTTTCAAATCCGTTATTACCTTTGTTTTCTCTTTGACAAGAACTTCGTAATGTGACTTTGTTAAAAGAATCTGTTTGACTAACTCATCGTGTTTCTCTTTGACAACTGAAATTTCGTAGGCTTTAAGTTTTAAACCTTCTTTTATGTCAATGTCTTTTTGAGCTAGTAGTCCTAGAGTTTCATTTAACTGATGTTCAAGTTTCTCAACTATACGGTCATTTAAGGTCTTGTACCTCTCAAACTCAGTCTGTTTATTTTGAAGTGCAACTAGACAACTATCCCGAATACTTTAAACTCCCCCAGAGTTCTACTAGTTTCTGCAAGAATAGATTTGCACTCGGTCAATTCATGAGCAAGTGATGTGTTTGCTTTCTTTAATTGCTTTTGAATCCTTTTTATTTTCATCAACATCAAGTTTTAAATTTGCAATTAAATTAGCAAGCGCTACACGCTCATCATTACATTCTACAGCATTTTGGTCAGTTTGAATATCATTATCACACATATCTAGTGAATCAGGAATGGCATTACTATCAACCTTTTTCACTACACATGTGTTACTAATAGATTCAGGTTGCTTAGAATGTTGTCTCTCATTGGCAAACACATTATATCCAGCATCGTATTGTACCTGTTCCAATGGCTCAGTATCAGTTCCTGAGTCAGCTATAGGAACCTCTTGGATCTTTGCCATAAAGCTGTAATGTGATTCCAATTCTTGTTCGTCAATCTCATCATCCGTGTCTGCTAGCCAATATGATTCCTCTGCTTGTAGTGGAACACCTTTCTCAGCTTGTTTGCACATCAACATCTTTTCCTTGTGATACATAGAGTCTTTAACCCTTTTTGGCTTCCTGCATTCCTTAGCAAAATGACCAAATTCCTTACAATTGAAACACTGTATCCCAGTTTGTTGCACTACTTGACTGCCTACAGTCTCCCTAGCCCCAGCAACATTCACTGTCCTTTGATTCCTAAACTGCCCAGTCTGATTGTCTTTCTTATACCTTGGAGTAGTATCTACATTCTTGTTTCTAGAGTTTGAAGAAGTTCTGAGGTTATTATTGGTAGGTTTGTAGAGCTTTTTGAAGTATTTTGTAATGAGTGCCAAGTTTTTCTGCATGTCCTTATCCTTCTGAGCTTGTTCAAGATCAGTATCTTCTTCAGAAGCTGATTCAGATGGAGGTGTGATTGGTTTGGCTATCTCTTTGCCTTTGTATCTGGTACTTGCATGAGATTTAGTTAGAGGTGAGGCTTTGATGTTGGTGCATATGATTTGTGAGACTTTGGTGCTTGATAATAAGGATCTGGATATGATTGAGCAGCAGTAACAAGTGCTAGTGGATTAGCATTCTTGACTATTCTTTCAGCACGAATTTCATTAACTTCCTTTTGATATTGTTTCAGAATGTCAAAGAGCTTGTGATATGATACTTCATCCAATTTGTGTTGTTGCTTGACAATTTTCACAAACCTTGACAATTATGGTTGAAGTTGTTGAAGAAACTGAACATTGACTTGCATCGTAGCAATTGTTAAGTTGCTTCTTATCATTTCATTCGTCATCTTGTAAAACCTTGGGTAGTATGACTCCATTGTTTCACCATCGTGAGAAGTGAATTTTCCAAACTTCCAAAACAAATTAGTCTTGACATCTTGCATGTTGAGAGATTCACCTTGTTGTAGCCTTTCAATAGCTTCCCACATTTCATGAGCTGTCTTACATGCATCAACAGTTGAGTATATTTCATCTCCAATTCCAGTTAATAGCAAATGAATCGCTTCCTTTTCTGATTCAAAATGAGCTTTGTTTTCAGGAGACATATTCAGGATTGTCTTAATAGTTGTTTGTTCAGGAACTGCTAGAGCATTGTCTGTTGTAGGTACAACTAGAATTATGATAGTAGAAGGAGTGTAATGACCTTCAAGAATGCATTTCCTTAAGGCATCACCATTTAGTCCTGTATCGATGTATCTTAAGAAACGTGATTGCCATTGTGCATATCTGCCCGTTGCAAGCATTGGTGGACGACCCCTTGAACCAACTGCCATGATGTTGTTATGCATTTGACTATCGGTTTTGGAAGTTACAATTGGAGTAGTCATGATGAATAATTGTAGAAGTATGAAGTGAAAATGATTTGTAGGATCTTAAGTAGGTAAAGTGATTGTTGTTGTAGATTGAATTCAATTAACGTTCACGGGATTTTACAATTCTATGACTTAAACCGAAAAAGGAATAATCTTTTACGGGATTTTACTAAATCAAGAAGAAACCATGAAAGAAAAGTTGTTGTTGTTGAAGAACTTAAGCTTTTGTTGACGATTGGTGAGCTAAAAACGATAAACGGTTACCACACTTGCAACTTAAAATGATTAACGATTGATTAAAAAATAAACAAGTTCTAACTGTGTAATTAAAATCCAAGTTAAATGCTTAATGGTTGTTAATTAAAGTTGTAGGGACTAACGGTGTAAAACTAGATCACTTTTGGGGACTAAAGGCTGAATTTTAACTTGAAAGGACTAACGGTGAAAAGAAGTTTCAACTTGAAGGGTAAACAAACAACTAAAGATGAAAGGTGAATTGGTCTTAAAGTCCAGGGGCTGAATGTGTCAAAATTGAATTTTGATTATAAAACACCAACGTTCCCTCCTTTTTTTAGTTTTCTTCTTCATTGAAAATTTATAAGAATGCAACGATTGGTTTTTTACTTCTTGTGGGCTCGATTCTTTATCGTTGACAAAAACAAAATATACCACGATGATCTACAAAGGAACGCGATCGAGATGGTATAGGTTAGAAGACCCGCGAGCAACCGAAGCACGAAACCAAAAAACCTAAAATTACACGAAACGAAGACGTTTTACCATGTTATGCTTATGTATAAATCGCCCTAGATCCTGTGTCATATAAATTGCCCTTTTTCAAATGTATAACTCGCCTTATGCAAACGTATAACTCGCCCTATGCAAATGTATAACTCGCCTTATGAAAACGTATAACTCGCCCTATACAAACGTATAACTCGCCTTATTTAAACGTATAACTCACCTTATGTAAACGTATAACTCGCCTACACATAAACGTGTATAGTTCGCCTAAGTTGGACATGTATAACTCGCCTAACTTGTATAAATCTCCCAATACAAACAAAAACGTCCTTTTGTCTTCAGACGCGTGAAAAATAAGCCAACAAAAAAAAACTTAAGAATAAACTCTAAAAAAACCAAATAAGTCAACTAAAAAGCTTGTTAATAAGCTCTTTACACCACAAGAATAAGCCACGAATAAGCTACAAGCAAAGCTGAAATAGATTTCGAAATAAGTCTCAAGAAGCTTTTACCAACAGTTTTGAGTTTTTGTTTTTGTTTTGAGATGAGTTCAAAAAACCACGAAAATGTTATGCTAATAATCTCTTATCTATTTATCAAAAAACAAAACGCAACCTACTGTTGCATAAACTAAAACTGAATAAGTACAAATAAAGATGTTATTGTTTAAGCCCAAAATAAAATATGCAACGAAAGCCCAAAATAAAGTGAAATATGAAAAAAAGTGCAACGAAATATGAAAAAAAGAGAAAGAAAGAAAAAAAAAGCTAAACTGAATAAACTCTTGAATAAGCTATACGACCACAAACAAACACTAGACCCACCCGTGGCTCTTGATACCAAATGTCAGAACCCGGAATCACTTTCACTTCACCATGGTAATCACAAGAAAATAGATAAGAAGAAAAGGAAGATTTTTAAAGAGAAGTTAGAGAGAGAAAGTAGAGAAGAAAAAGATGGTTAATTCTAGCAAATGTGGAATGATACAAATGAGAACCAACATCTTCTCCATCCTTGGAGAGGGGTATTTATAGTTAAACCATGAGGCTTACACGCCTATGGTATTTCAACGGGCCAGGCTCGGGATTACTTGGGCTTACGCCCGATACACGTGACCGATTAGCTTACATAAACGAGCCTGTTAGAAATAAAGAAATGTTCTACTTGTAAGCACTATTATAAAGTGCAGAGACTAAATATGCTAAGTAAGGAAAGTTTAGTCAACAAGCTAACCAAGGGCTATAAATAGTAATTTATGCCATGGTTAGATGTAACAACTTTATTTAATCAAAAGGCAAGTTAGGTAATTCTCTCTCTAAACACACACACTAATTACACCTTGATCTTCACACACTAATCATCAATCAAGATCTATTGGTTAATATGTGGTATCAAGAGCCAATGATTGTGGATTAGTGCTTATTTTCATTTTGTTTACACGTTTTTCTGTTAGTTAGTTTCACTTTTGTTGTCGTTTAAAGAAGGTGCGCATAAAGTGTTTGATTTTTGTCGAGTCGAACAACAAGAATCGAACGAGTGGATTCAAGGTCAGCCGAACGAGTGAATACTTGATGAGCCGAACGTGTTCATTTCTTTGAGGTCGATCTAGTTGTTTTTCATAGAAGCACCGAACGAGTTGATATCATCAACAACTGAACGAGTAACAATCCAAAGATCATCGAACGAGTGACCCATTAGTTACAGCCGAACGAGTTACAACTCAAGGACCGAACGAGTGTTCTTGAGTTTGGACCGAACGAGTATAACTCTTCAACGATAACCTCTTCAAGAACCGAACAAGTGAACACATCTCTACAAACGAACGAGCCAAAAAAAAATTTTTTATCAAACTCTACACGTTTTTAAACATCCTCAGTTGGTTGTACCAACATAGAAGCAAATAAATGTGTGACTTTCCCTGAAAAATGTTTACCCTTTTTAACCATAAAGGAGAAAACTTTACTTGTCAAAGCATTTACAGGAAAATGGTCTAAAGGTACTGGTACATTCATTAGCTGTTTATCTAAAAAGATTGAAATAAAACGTGGATACATAACAAACTTTTTCTTTGCATCTAAGTGTCTAAGCATACCACCATCAAAAATTAATTTAGAAAAATTATTTTCATGGATAGATGTTAAGCAAATTACAACAGTACAATGTTAGTGGAATTTGATCCCAAGAGGTGCTTTTTGAACTAATACAATGATTCATTGTATGAAAAAGAAATCTCCATTGGGGAGAAAACAAAGCTTTGTTAAATGTTAACACAGTTAGATCCCCCTCATACCCCATGAGCTATATAACATCAAATATAGCCTGATTTGGTAGAGAATCTATCCCATCGGCATCATAAAAAAGAAGGTCACTTCTTATTGATGCTTCAGAGATAGACACAGGATGCCACTACTTTGGCATAATATACCTACATTGGTTTGATTATTTTGGGTTTTTTAGAGTTTTTTTATTTAAGGCAGACATCCAAAATTGTTCAACAAATGTAGTAGAGACTAATGGACTTACAGTGAGAGAATTATGAATGGAGCTTCGCGTAAGAAAATCAATAATCTCATGAAACTCTGCATTACCATCAGTCTTCTCCAAATAAGCAACCATATTGTGTTTAGGGCACGATTCAAGAACAGCCATGATTAGAGATCGTCGGTGAGTGAAAGATTATGGCTTGAATGAAAGAAAGTAATTGAGAGAGATTATGTGAGAGAACTATGCAATTGAGATGGGTTTATATAGGTTTAGCAAACCTAGAATCAAAGAAACCGTTTCAATTTACACTTTATACCCTTGGCAGTATTTTCTCCAACGTTTCTATAGCGGTACTATCTTTGCCCAACGGTATTAACTTTGCACTGTCGGTACTAACTTTTGCCAACCAAAGAATGAACAATTTTGGCAACAGCAGTGCTTTAGTACCATCTAAAGCTCTTCTCAACGACTCTCTAAAACCCAAATAACTCCATGAAAAACATCACTATGGTCAAGATACTTCTGCATACTGAACACTTCATACAAACTATACAACAAATCATATTGCCTCCCCTTAACTAATGCAGCTTATGGATTGATCATCCCAATAGTAACCACCAAGAACTGAAACCTGCTAACATCAGATGCCTTAGTTAGAAGATCAGCTACATTGTCATCAGTGTGTATTTTTAGCACCTGAATAAGTTTCTTCTCATATGCATCCCTTATGAAGTGGTGCCTAATTGCAATATGCTTTGTTTTGGAATGATATACTGGATTCTTTACAATGCATATTGTGCTTTCATTATCAATGTAATCTTTTAGTTTCATGAAATTGAACCCATAGTCTAACATTTCGATTTTGTAACCACAAAAACTTGTCCAATAGCAATATTGCAGCAGTAACAATTCTGCCCATCTGTAGTAGAAGTAGCCCATAAATTGTCTGCTTTTTGCATTGCCAAGAAATAAGTCTCCTGCCAAGAAATTGACAACCTCCTATTGTGGATTTCCTGTCAAGATTTGCTCTAGCATAATCACTATCTGAATAGGCTTCCAGGTCAAATGAGGACACTCTAGGATACCAAAGGCCCAGTTTTGGTTTGCCCTTTAGATACCTAAAGATTCTCTTAACAACACTTAGATGGGAGGTCTTTGGAGTGACCTGAAACCTAGAACAAGCACAGACTGCAAACATAATATCAGGCCTAGAAGCAGTCAAGTACATTAAAGAACCAATCATGGATCTATAAAGATGTACATCCACATCACTGGCTTCCTCATCCTTGACTAAAGGCTTCTGGGTCTCAATTGGTGTACTAGCAGTCTTAACACTGACAAAATCAAACTTCTTTAGGATTTCTGCAACATACTTATCCTGACTTATAAAGATACCATCTTCTTTCTGTTTGACTTGTAATCCAAGAAAGAAGGTGAGCTCACTCTTCATTAATGCCTCAAATTCACCACACCAAGATTTGTACTAATATGATATCATGTTTGTCCTTCTTAATGAAAAGAGTCTTGTCAATAGTTCCTCTTCTGTATCCATTCTTTAACAAGAAAGTAGATAAAGTAGCATACAAGGCTCTGGGAGCTTGGTGTAAACCATAGAGAGCTTTCACACTTTGTAGACCTAACTAGGATACTTTAGATCTATAAAACCCCTGGTGGGTATGAACACATAGACCTCCTCATCAATTTTTCCATATAGGAAGGCACTTTTCACATCCATTTGATAGACTATGAATCCCATGTAAGAGGCAAAGGCTAAAAAGATCCTAATGGCTTCAATCTTGGGTCACAGAGCAAAAAACCATCATCAAATCTATCCCTTCCTCTTACCTATGTCCTTGAGCAACTAACCTTGCCTTATTCCTAACCACAACTCCTCTCTCATCCTTCTTGTTTTTGTAAACCCATTTTGTTCCAATTGCCTTCTTCCCATAAGGCAAATCTACAAGAATCCAAACTTTCTGAATCTTGAATTGCAGCAGTTCTTCCTGCATAACATCAACCCAACTTTCATCTTCAAGTGCTTCAGAGATTTTTCCTTGGGTTCATTTTGAGACAAGAAACGAGCAAATAAAACACATGTGTGAAGCCTTATGATTATTTCTTCTTTGCTTTTGAATATAACTTACAAAAGCCATATGCACCAGAAACTTTAGTCACTTTACTTCTTGTTAGAAACTCTGATTGTGGTTCTCCAAGAATTAGAGTCTGAAGGATGAATAGAGTATAATCCTTGAGATGTGGGAATCAGGACTCCCATTCACACCTGTTCTAAAATTTGTGAAGTACAGCCACTACACCCTCATATCATAAGTTGAATTTTAAAAATGACCATCAGTAGGATTTTTATAAAGTCCTCAAGTGCAGGTAATTTCTGAATCATCGTGGGATCAGATTGTTGGATCAGTGAAGGATATCAACCATAAGACTGGCAAGTACTAAACTGGTGTGCTAGCATTATTACAGTTAGTACTGCTAGTTTTAGCAGCTCCTGCTTGTAGAAGCAAATCCTCAGTTTCTTGAGCAAACTCCTTCCTAAGAGCTTCAGCTGCATCATTAGCATCCTGTTCTTGCCTCTTAAGTCGTTCAAGTTCATCCAAAAAGACTTGATCCTCCTTATCTACTGGCTTCTTATCTGTCTTTAAATCAGGATGTTTGTTAGGTGCTTCACCTGCATCCTTTGCTGTTGACCTCTTGACTGTTGAAGAATAAGAAGACCATATTGGCAGTACAAAGTAGTCCTGAGCAGATTCAGCTTCTTTTTCAGAATCACCTGCATCAATAATATCTTCTGTACCTGCATTTTGATTAGCTTCTTGTGGACCTACATGTTGTTAGCTTGATTCTCTGATCTCATAGGTTGATAATTCATTGAAACAGTTAAATAATCAAGATCAAACAGCCAAGTTGGTCCTTTCCCTACAACATTGGGTTTATTTTCTAAAAAGGTTATGTGCAAGGTTTTTCTTTCAACACTCTTGGTTACTAAATGTATACCCCAAAAGCCTTGCTTTAGAGAGAAAACTCAACTAAAAACCCTTCATCATTTTTCCATCAAACTTGCCCAGATGGTCAATGGTATTCAAGATGGTCGCTGGCACCCAAAAGGTCCTTATGTAGCTTATGATTGGTATTTTACCAGTTACAAGTTCATAAGGTGGTCTGTAATGGACTTGGTCACTAATACCCTAATTAACGATCCATAACAAGCCAGTACAACTGCTTCAGCCCAAAGAAGTGGTTAGGCCAAAATGAATCTGCTAGTCATAGTCCTAGCAGCCTCAATAAGGGCAGTTCTTTCTTTCAGCAACTCCATTTTGTTGTGGAGTTTTGACATTACTATATTCCCTCTTGATCCCTTTTGACCCACAGAATTCAATAAAATCCCTGTTCTTAAAATTCTGTATCCATTATCAACATCAAAGATTTAAACTTTTGATTTAATTTGGTTTCTCTATTTGTCTTATGGAAGTTCTTAGGATTCCACTATTTAATCCTTAGTTCTTAAGAAGAACACCCAACTAAAACCTGCTAAAATCATCAGTGATAACCAGGCAAAATCTTATGGTTTAAGCTCCCTTTACAAATTAGGTCCAAAACCAAAATCCCTATAAGAATTGTAAGGAGTGACTAATAGTGCTCACTGATTTAGCCTTACAAGAGGCCTTGTGTTGCTTTCCTTTCTGACAAGCAATACAAGTGTGGTCATTTTGAAAAATCTTTAAAGGTAAACCTCTACAAGGATTTCCATCACAAGTTTGTTTAAGTTTTTAAAGTAACATGACCCAAGCCCCCACTCCCAACCTTCCCAGCCATTTGTTAGATTCATCAATTTGTGGCCTTGCATTAAACAAGCTAAACCATCCTTAGAAGAACAATGTTCTCTAATTGAAAACTGTACCAGTTAAGCTTTGAGGGCTTAACTGATTACTAGCTAGCTTATGAAGTTCAAGGAGCTTATTGAGGCTTATTACGTAGAATTACAAAACATTATAAGCTTATTTGCATATTAAGTAAAACAAAATTCAAATATTAAAAGTAAAACTTTAATTTTATTAATATAGAAAGAGTTACAAGGCTTCAAAAGAAAATACAATAAGCAAAACGTTTACAATAAGCTACTAATACTTAAAATAAGCTAAAAGTAGACGCCCTTTGTGTGTGTGAGGCCTCCTCTATTTATAGCTGAGAGGTGAAGGTTCTAGGTCCTTGAGACGCTCCTCATCAACCAATCCTGGCCCTTCAATCTTGATTATTCTCTACGTAATCATTGTGAACCATTGATTTGAGTGCCACGTCCCATCCACCAATGATATGTCCTGGGATTGCCAGCATGGACTGATAAGAACGTCATTGTGTACGTCATTGAGCTTCTAAAAGCGTATGAGAGGAGCATGGAGTGAGGTGAATGATTGTTTACCCTGGTGTGAATTGATGCAGGGTGAAAAAGTAGGGGAAATGAGAAAGGGGTAGAGTAAATTTGACCCCTTTGTTTTATCTGTTGACTTTGTACCCGGGTATGATTGTTGGGCTTGTGTAATTAAGTTGGGCCAGGAATGGATTAATGATATAATGGGTTGGACCTTTAATTTTATAATTGGTTTAGGCTTATGTTTAGTATAGTTACAAAGTTAATGGGCTGACTTGACCCATTAAAATGGGTACGAGTTAGCCCATTAAGGATGTATACGCCTTCGGCTTCAATTTCTGATACTCTTTCCATTCTCGTGCTTGGTTTTGTATATTTTGCTTTGTTTTTGTCCTTTTGTGATATATTCATACCTACAAGACACAATTCATGAAATATACATATACATTTATTTTTCGTATGTTTTTGGTCATTATTGGTCATTTTAGCTCGTTTTTATTAGGTAAAAGGTATGTGTATTTAAGCACATACCAAGGACTTTCTTCGATATTGACCATAAGACTTCCTTAAATCCCTCCCATTGTCCCTTTGAATCTTGACCACTTCTAATAAAAGTCTTAGACTAGTCTTAGGGTATATAAGGAAGCACACTAGTGAGAATTAACACATACACTTCATTTACTTAAGAAAAACTTCACCAATTCTCTCTTCCTTATGCTTCAACCCACGACACACATTCAAAACCCATACACAATCCATAGTTTTTATTTTACCAAGAATAAAAGCATTCCTACATCATATCTAAGGTATACCAAGAAGGTTTGAAGGCTTGGTTAAGCATTTAAAAGGGTTAAGCAAAGAAAATGCAAGATTAGGGTTTACTTGGAATTAGGGTTTCTTTGTATTGGAAGCTTGGGTTTATCATCTAAACTAGGGTTTAGATCTTGTTGTTCATCATCATACATCATATTAAGGGTATCTAAAAACCTTAAACTCTTTACATTCATGATTTTATGTGTATATAATGGCTATATAGTTAATTACCATCTAGGACACTTATTTACATGAAAAATGGATTTTTACTTGTGACCATGGTTTGATAAACTTTTACATATGTTATATGGATGATAATATCATGTGGTAATGGAAATAAAAGTATTGTACAATGGAGGTTTATGTATAAAAAGTATATATAAACTAGTGGTTTAAAAAGTTACTTAATAAGTTCATAAGTAAAAGTGATATAAGGACTTGTTGATCTTGTTATCTTGGACAAATATTTAGATAAATCATGGACTAAGGACCTTAAGTATGTAAGACATGTGGAGTTAAGTGTTGTGATGGACTTGTAACAAAGTTACTAAACTAAAAGATTATGTTAGGTTCACATAAATGGACCCAAACAAAGAAGCTTCGGTCACTCGAAGTTACAAGACAAAAGTCTAGCTCGAAAGATTTTATAAATTACTACATCTCATGAGGATTCTAAATATGTAAGGAACTCAAAAATCCAATTTATAACGAAGGAGATACGGCATTTGCAAGTTATACTATAATAAACGCATTTATAAAATAAACTTTATAAAAACTTATTACAAACCACTTCTGATATAAAAGATTTGTTATTTTTCTCAGATAATACATATTTTTAGAATTCCAAAACATTAAGAATCATAATTTTTGGATCAATAACGAAGGATTGGTGTCTACAGGGCTAACAACTACATACTCATGAACTCTTACTGTGCCTTTAATAAAGTGCATACATAGTAAGTCTACGTCGCAGTTTTTCATGAACTTAGAGTAATCTGTATCATGTTTTATACACACATGAATATTTACGTTTCCTTGAATAAAGTGGCAATACATACTTTAAACAATGGTGGTCCAACTATGCATAACGTTTTGGTGACTATTTGAGGATTGAAATGGTGATAAAGGTCGTTTTCACAACGCGTTTAATCAAATAAACCATCAAATATATAATATATATATATATAACATATACGTATACGTAAGCAAAGTATCATACAAATTATTCTTAGGAAAGAATAATAAGTAATCAACACGGGTATCGTTTTCCTCGGTGAGAGGTGAATGGAAATCTACGTTCAAGTTGTAAATCGAGCTTAATTGTCATTCAAGTTTTTGGTTTTGGTTTTAAACTATTTTTATACTAAAAATTAAACTAGTATTAATTCTAAGATTTAAACTACAAAGATTAACCTAAATTGATCTCAAGATATAAATGACAAATATGCATGCTAAGTGACGATAAAAGTTCCTTAAGTGGTGAATTAAGGTAATAACAAATAATCTCTTAGAAAAAAATAATTATCTCACAATGTTTGGTTATTTTTGAAAAAATCTCTCAAAAAAATAAATATTAATAGATGAATAGTTTGACTATTTGCTCTCCCGGCTTTTGCCTTTTGAAACCATTCAATTGAAATCTAAATATCAAATAATGTGATTTATTAATTAAACCTTGTTTTTACAAATCACACACTTAATTCCCAAATCACTATATCATTCACAAGCTCTAATTAAACTACTTGATAACTCATAATGAAAAAATAACAAAGCAAAATATTTTAAAATAAGCTATACTAAATAATTGAAAAATGATAGAAAATGGAACGAGTTGAAGAGCCGCAAATAACGAATACCACCCGATTTTATTTAGCTAAAACAAATTAATGCATATCGGTCAGCAAATAAACCCTTAAGCTCCGCGCCTCATGATTTGACCGGTACCAAAATCGAAACACAAAAACATAAAGCAATAAACTAAAGAAAAAAAAATTAAAACAATTTTATCCTAGCAATTACTACAAAATTGCCCAACTTATCCACAAAATAAAAACGCATGCCAAGGGACCAATATGGTCCAGTGATAACAAAACACAAGCCTCAATGAGAACAATGAACGAATCAACCATACGTGGCGCTAAATTCATTAAGACGAGAGCCCAATTTGACCAACAATAATTTCCAACATGGGTCTTGCTCTAACCCTATCTCTAGACCTTAATAAGCTCAAACACGAATAAAAAAAACTTCTAACTTGATAATAAGCCATCACTCAAACTAGATTTAAGCCAAAACCACACGAACTTCTTTTTTGAATAAGCACTTATAACACGAAACTAAATGAGATCTAAACGAAACAATAAGTAATCTTAACTACAACTCAAAAATACTTAATTAATACTAGAGCTAGTTAAAGCAAAAAGAGGTTTAAACTAGGATTAAGCTAGCGAAAAATAATCTATCTAATTCATTAATCAAATAAGCACTAATAAGTAACCTAAATGCATACTTAAACCAAATAAACTCTAATCAAATCAATAAGCCAACAAACTTCATAAATAAGCATTCATCCACATCAATAAGCAAACGAAATCAGAAGTTAGAAATCTAAAAGCACTAGAACACATAAACTAGTTATATCACAACTCGAATTAGCAAAGTCGCAAAGAAAATTTGATCCAAAATAAGCTAAACCGCAAGGGTGGGAACTAAAACTAACAAGCTAATAGTGAACAATAAAGTAACATATTTCTAAACAAGCTCTAACAAGTCAATAAGAAACGAAACAGTTTTGATAAGATGAAAAAGTTACCGAGCATATTCGTATTAAAAAAACAAATAAGCTATTACCGAACCAATTTTTCAAACTGTATAAACTCTAACCAAGTCGAACAAACTATTATGAAGCTTTTCGATTTATTTTAAGAGCTTTTTAGAGTTTTTAGAAGCATATGATACAGAAAATAAGCTCGATCAAAGCTTATATTATAAGCTTAAACTCGAAACTTATTTTGAAAGAGAGACTAAGAATCGTTTAAGCTTTTTGAAAAGCTTATTAGATTTTAATCTTTGATTCAAAAATAAGCTCAGATTTAAGCTGAGATAATAAGCTGATAGTGAGGAGAGCTTAATAAGGAAAAGCTAGAAAAGAAAAGTAGAATAAATAAGCCTTCTTAATCACAACAATCTTCATTAGGTAAAAATCTTTTACAAATCTTAAAATAAGCTGAAATGATCAGCTTATTAACAATACGGCTAAAACAAACAATAGCTCAAACAGAAAAAGCTATAACGAAACTAAATCTAGAGAAAAAGTTTAAAATCTAAATCTAATAAATCCTAAACATGAGGGGATCATGTTCAATTTATTAGCCAAATGAGGGGTTACTTTTGTAAATTTGTCTCCATCATTGAGAAATAATTAGCCAATCATTAGCTGTTGTGCGTGTGACTTCGGATCGAGAGAAGTATGCATGCCTGATCCACCGGCTAATTGAGCTCCACGTGGCCTTTTACTATGCTTACTTCCTACGCTTTAAGTTTCCACCATCAGATTTTATTTTGCAAATTGAAATGCACATTGAGATGTATAAAATTTATCGGGCACGTGGCTCCATCTTATTTGCTCTCCCATATTAGTGGTGCCTCACGTGAGGCTAAAGAATTTATTAAATATCACATGCTGCTGACGTCAGCCAAACATCATCCCTTTATTTTTCAGATTTTGATTACATAATTTTCTTGTTGGGCTTTTGTTGGGCCTAGGCTTTTAAGCTCATTTGGGCTGGTCCGGCCCGTTAAGTAGGTTACGGGCTGGCCCATTAAAATCCGAGGGCACCACTAGACTCGTTTTCTCGCGCTCTTTCTACTGGTATGCTCGAGGACTTTTCAAGACTTCATCTTAGCTTTAAGTAATAATTAGACATGATCAATTTAAGCCTGATAATTCCTGTTTTTGCACCGTTTTCAATCCTATTTTAAACAGTTTTGGGCGACAAGACATAAAAATACCAAACTAACATATTTGTAATATAATTAAGCATATTTTAGGCATGTTTTAAGTCCAAATTAGCCAGTGTTTTACGGGGGGCCATTTTTGGTATAAAAAGGATATGTGATTTCTCACATATCAAAATTCCCCAAACTAAGTGATTGTCGTGTCCTCACGCAATATTATATGCTCTAAAACCAAATACCTCAAAACTTCCCCAAACTAATCCTTTGAAAAGTAGCAAAGTCTTTTGTGGGGAGAGTTAAGAAATCACAAGCTTTAAAACACCCTATTTTCCCATTTTTCAAAACTTTTTCCATTTTTATGATTTTTCTAATTTACAACTTACAACTTATTCATGTGTGACATAATGTATTGCTTTCATTATTCATTGATAACTTTTAGGATCACGGAACAAAAAGCACAAAAAGTGTCCAAATGGATAAATTCATCGTCCCCGACTTTCACCTCTCCAAGCCAAGCTTAAAAACAAGATCATTGCAAAATACAAGTTATGATGCTAACACTACTCATAAAAGCTAATTGTGTACTTACTTTTCCTCCCTTATTCCCTAATTTTGTATCTCAAGATTTTATTTAAGTCATATACCCGAAGGCTCTTTAAGACTTTATTTCGATACTTATTAATTCCAAAAATAAAGCGTAACGGTTAAAAATGCAATAATTAGTTTCTAGCCCTTTTCAAAAGAAACCAATGTCATCAAGATTAAAGTCCACATCGAGGCGACCAAAATTTGGCTTTTATTAGGTTACTTAAGCAAGACACCATTCATGTCATATACCCTAAGGCTCTTTAAGACATAAATGGACCAATCTTATTTGCACCATATACCCTAAGGCTCTTTAAGGTACAAACAAGACAAAAATTAAGCAACAATATCCATTCCATATACCCTAAGGCTCTTTAAGGAATGAATAAGGCTATAATTCACTTATTAAATTCTACTTACCCCATATACCCTAAGGCTCTTTAAGGGATAAGCAAAATATTTATTATTGTGATACATATAGTATGCCAAATTAAGTATTCCTAATGCGTACTCATCTTAATCACAAAGGAACTAAAGAAAACTTCTATTAACTAATTATTAACCAAAAAACCGCATAACTCTATTTATTAAACAATTATATATAAAGGTGAAACAAGCTAATGGGAGAAAAAGCCACAATTAACACTTATGAGCCTTAAAGAAATCCAACTATTCTATGTTTAGCATCACAACTTATATTCTACTCTATCATATCTTGTTCTTCACAATTTAAAATCTCTAATAAAGAAATTAGTGAACACTTAGCCTAATGAATTAAGATTGGCACTTTAACAAGTCACATTGACTGGCAACAATCTCAACTCTAATAAATCGAACTTCGCATATTTAAAATCAATTATGGGAACTTGCAAAGTCTTGACCTTTTCAAGCTAGACTTGCGTTTTAAAGCTCCTTGTATAAAAGATTAGCAAAATTCAATCTAAAAAGTTAAGGAGAAAGCTAAGATATAAAACCGGTCGGGTCAAAATTTACTTTTGTTCTCACCAACGGAAAACCTACATTTGTGTCAACTATTTTTTTATATTTATTCAACATTTTTTTTAATATTAACACTAAACTAACTAGATATTAAGACTTAAAAATTTAAAATTTTTGTGGGAAAACGAAGTACGTGAGAACAACGGGCAAAAGTAGGCAAGATCATATCGAAGATATACTACCCCATACTAAAATCAAACATTGTCCTCAATGTTTCCTAATCTAAGGCTAAAAACCCCATACTAGAACTCAAAAAAGTCGAATGCATAACCAAAACATGAAGAAAGTAACACAAAAATCTTAAGCCGTTTATCAAGTGTGCTAAAAGATAAATGTTAGTCGATAATAATCTTTAGGATATCGGATTTCCCCAAACTAATAGCAAGCAAAGGCTAGGAAGCTCGAGTGGACCGGGACAAAACACCGAACACGAGAGTCTTCAAAAAATTTTAGGTCAATCCTGCAAAAATCACAAGTACAAACAACAACAAGAATCAGAAGAGTACAAGCCTCCTCACATCACAATAGAAATAAGAAAGAAGATAGAAGGATAAGCATGGGGTGCCTCTCACGAAGCGCTTTGTTTTTGGTAACCGAGTCACATAGCTTGACTCGATCCCCGAATTCATTCGTCCTTGAGGAGAGCAAATGGAAGAAAAAATCTCAATCGGGCTTTCATTAATGTTTGGATAAACATTAAACACATGAAAGTTCCATCTCGATGAGATGCCACTAGCTCTAAGTGGAGATGCCAAGGTCAAAAATGGTGTCTTCATTCTTGGTGGAGGAAAATAAAGGAGAATCCATAGGATAGGTGAGATACGAGAGAAAATTCCGAATGACAAATTTGAAGGAATCGTTATCTTCAATGTTTGCCAAAACATCAATTTCACCCTCTTCTAGGTTGAAACAAGCATCTTTGTTTAGCACATCAAAGTTGTTTATCACGGCCGTATCAGGCTCAAAGCGAATCTCAACATCTGGTGGTTCCGGAGGAGGTCGAGGAGTTGACGGATTGTCTTGATGATCAAGGTTAGGTGACTCATGTTCAGGAAAGGGAATGAGATTATTGTTAGGCAATTCTTCAAGAAAACGAATATCCCCTTCCGAGTCATAATCGTCGTTCTCAATGCCCGGTGGCATTAGACCATCCGAACCGGTAAATATATCGATCTCTTCTTGAACGGGGTCACTATCCTCAACGGGGATAAGAGAAGTGGGAAGAGACTCGATAATCAAACTTGGATTAACATGAAAATTTTCCAGCGATCGGGAAGATGAATTACCACATAGCAACATCATATGATTGATATAATCCTCATGTTCTCTAACAATTCTTGGAGGAATTATGATAAGTTCACCGGTGAACTCATGGTAGAGAGGATCACTTTTGGGAGAGAAAGTATCATGTTGTGGTTCATGATCGAAAAATACTTCGGGAGAGAGATTATGGGTGGTATCATCACTAAGCAAACTCTCAAGATAGATTACGTCTCCTTCCGAGTCATAATAACCTTCAATATACGTAGGAACTTCGATAGCTAGAAAAGCATCGATCTCATCATTGTCGCCTCTTGGGTCGAAACACTCAGCCTCATCAATTGGAGCATCGTACAAAATTCTTTTCCAATCATTCGTTTTACATTCCAAATCAAATAAATTATCATTCTCTTCGAAAGGTTGTTCATCGATGAATCCCTCGAGAATAGAAGCAATGCTTTTCATAGGAGTAGATGGATCATGGTGAAGTAGAATCTCAATGTCGTCTCCTAGAGTGAGACACTCATCCTTATTAGAATCAGAAAGAGGTGTGACTAGGAAAGTCGACTCATCAAGGTTAGAATCATAAGAATCCTTGCACTTGATGTCCTCTAACACTTCATCAAAAAGAGGGTTTATGTCACTAGAGTTGAAATTAAAATCAAATTCAAAAAGAGGCTTAGAGAAAGTCATGGAATCATCACGTGGAACGTTAATGGAAGAGAAATCATCACACAAAGGTAAAATGTTCTTGCTATCACTCCTGGATGTATCCTCATATTCTATTGGGATTGGGACAATTTCCTCAGCACTAAAAGTACTAAGGTGCTCGTCCCCCATTATGAGATAATCCTTGGGCTCAATAGATGGTAAAGTAGATGTGATTGCAAAAACCGAAGAAACTTGAGGTGGTTTGTTTGAATGAAACATGC
>BQNB010123829.1:0-18780 GCA_026074375.1 Tanacetum coccineum
GGAACGGTCCATCAACTGTAATCAAGAGCAAGTAGATGATTATGATTTTTGGACTGATTCTTATGCTTCAGATGATGATGAAATACCGACGAAGCAAGTGTCACAAGATATTATGCTAGAAGTATCACTGACTATTGATGAAGCAAAGTTAAAGAGAATGGGAAGGTTCCTGACTATGCAGAAACATGGTTGCTATGGTCTTTATCAGTATTCATCAGAAGTTCAGTGATATGGGAAAGAGTGCATGATTTTCAACATGGAATTGAAAGTTATCAACATAAAGTTAATCTCATTGCACCAACAATATCTTTCTCAGGAGTTGAAAAGCATAAAATGTTCTCCATCATTTATGAGCCCGTGCATGGAATCATATACAAGAATAGCAAGAAAGAGAAAAGGGTGATGAGACATTCAGAGATTCATAAATTTTGTGATGCAATGCTAAACAGAGTATTAAAAGGTTTAAAGAGTTACAATAATGATGTTAAGTATGGCTATGTACAAAGAGAACTTACAAATGATGAGGTTGAGTATCTAAAGTTGTTTGAAGAAGAGATTGAAGTAAGATTGAAGTATCGCAACCAGATGAGAAGATGAGAGATGTATGTGAATGGAAGACCACTTGGACCACAAAGGGAACGCCCAGAATAATCAACCCTTAGGGGGAGATTGTTAGGTTCATAAAAAGTGTCAATTATGTGGTTTAGTTATATTTAGTTAATATTATTTATTTTGTTTAGAATAAAGTAGCTTGTAATAAGGTATATTATACCAAAAGTAAGAAATAGCATAATTACCAAAGAATAGGGACTATAAGTGAAAAATTAGGAAAATAAAGGAAGGGAAGGCTCCTTCCTTCTCCTATAAATACCCCCTCTAATCATCATTAGAGGGTGATGCCTTCTAATAAACATTTTCCATTTCTCTCCATTTTAATAACATTTGAATTTTGAATACTTGCTATCCTTTACTATTCTCTTTAAGCTTTCATGAACAATATGTATGATTCAAGATAAACAAGACCTAACAACCTTTTTAGCATGTTTATCTCAGGTAATTGAGTAATTTATGGCACGGAGTGGCACAAAATTGAAGATGGCTAAACTATTATCATTCAAACTTTATGTTTTCATGTAGATTTTGGGACCTTTGTTTGTAAAAACTCTAATAAAATAATGAATGATAACTTATCTTTTAAAAACGTCTCTTTAGAGTCATTTTCTATGATTATGACTGTTATACTATGAAATAATACCCTAGATTAGCTTCCGCTGCTATATGTCAAAAATGGGGGTGTTATAAAAATAATCTTTTATCTAGGTATTAATTACCAGATTAATGCCTGATTATTCTTATGGATTTTGTTTGTTTAACTAACCAAAACATTAATGTAAATAATCCGAAAACTATTAATCATCAATCCTTTTTTATTTTCACACTTAATTCGCTAATCACTACTCACTTAACAAGCATATATAAAACAACTCACTAATCATGCTAACATTCAAATCAACAATCATAAACATTTTAAACTAATTAAACTACAACTACTTTAATATTGAAATGAGAGAGGAAGTAGAACCTGATCTAAACTATGAAGACGGAATAACCATCCGATTATATAAACTAGATAAAACACCAAGTTTACTTCTTTATTAGATGATATTCCACCAATTAGATGATAAAGTTAAAAAATTTATATACTAATAAGCTTGTAAAATCTATTAAAGCTCTTAAACTTAGAAATTAAGTTAGCTTATACAACCCTTAAGCTCCTCGCCTTAGGTGTTGGAATAGATTCGATCAACATTAAAACACAAACAAGGTTATGATAAACAATATATATTAATAAGCTAGAGATTATTCTAAAGACAATAAGCTAATAAATATGAAAACTTTAAATCAAAATCCACCCGAGACTAAGGTGTTCTACTCCGAAAAGTGAACGAGAGACGAGTATATTTATGGATTAGAACTAAAAATGGTAATCCAAAAAGCAATACTAAGCAAATCGAATAAACTTTTGAAAGCTTATTCAAAAGCTAAAAAGTAAAGAAAGAATTCAAAAATAAGCCAAGGCTTATTCGAATCTATATAAGCTTAAATTAATCGAATAAGCTAAAGTAAGCTTATTCTATCTAGGAAAATAAGCTATGAGACAATAAGCTAAAAGAAGGTTACACGAAATAAGCTAAAACGAAACTTATATTATAACCGAATCTTAAACAAGAAATAAGTAAGCAAATAGAATAGGCTATGAATAGCTTATTCGATTTCCCACTTATTTAGAAATAAGCTTTGAAAAATAAGGGCTTGAAAATAAGCTAGAAGTTTAGCTTATTTAGGAATAAGCTAAAAAGAAAAGAAAAGAAAATAAGAGGATTAAAATAAGAAATAAGCTCAAGTGACTTCCATAAACATCTTCATCTTCATTAAGCAAATATCTTTTACAATAAGCTAAAAATAAGCTACAATAATCCCTACAATAAGCTAACCAAACACTACATTAAATAAGCTACTTTGAGAAATTTTGCCTAAAAACTAGGGGTGTGCATGAAACCGAAAAACCGAACCTAAACCGAAAAAACCCAAAGAACCGAAACCTAAAAAACCAAAACCGATTGAAAAACCGATGGTTCGGTTTTCGGATTTTGGAAAAACCAAAGTTTTTGGTTCGGTTTGGTTTTAGCATTAAAATAAAACCGATATAAACCGAACCGATCTTTATAAACATGGGAACAAAAATAAATTTTGATCTAAGCTAAGGGACGATGAATATGCTCCGCTAGATTAACTATATCATGTCAAGTAACTACTCTTTGTTTCGTATACTTTTTGTACATGCCATTTATGACACATAAGATGTCTCTTCTATGAGTTTTTATGTTTATTAGGTTTTTATCGTTGTTATTGTGTTTCTTTATAACAAATAAATAATTTTTTAAGGGTTTTATATGATCATTTGTTTCTTATTATCATTGTTGTGTCTTTGATTTTTCTTATTTGGATTATTTCTTTAAATATTTGAAGGTGTTGGTTTATCGTATATTCCAAATTGACTTTGCAAAAGCAAAGCTCGATAAGTCATATAGAAACTGAAAAACCGAAAAACCAAACCGAAAATAAACCGACAACCGAAAAACCAAACTGATACAAAACCAAAACCGAATGGTTTCTAAATATCAAAAAACCAAAATTTTTTGGTTCGGTTTCGGTTTTATACAAAAACCAAACCAAACCGAACCATGCTTACCCCTACTAAAAACTACACACTTAAATTCTGGAAATGGATGGTATATAAAGCCCAAGTGAAGACAAGGGTAAAATCATCTTTTTACCCCTCTAAAACCCTCTTAATCTCATAAATGCCAATAATGCCCTCTTACGCGTCTTCAGCCAGTAGATTTATTCCATTTTCAGCCAACTAAGAGCTGACACGTATCCTTCTAGAACCATCGATGATTGCCTCGGATCCCCAAACCACATACTGAGCCTCTGACGCATTTTTGACAACTCATTATTCCCTTTTCAGCCAATCACTACATGCCACGCGTCTTTCTAGAACTCAGACCTGCACCAATCATTGGTTCGGATCCCATACCTTGTACTGAGCCTCTGCCAGCCAATCATTGCCTCTGCACCAATCATTGGCTCGTATAACGAACCTCGTACCTCGTACACCTACACAGATATATGTCAGAGCTGCCACGTTTTAGACTGTCATTAGACAGCCACCGCCACAGTGTCAGAAGTAGGCCCCACATGCCACATCATTGCTGATGTGGCAGCCACGTCATCAGCCATGTTAGCAAGTGGGACCCACTTGCTGACGTGGCAGGTCAACGGTCAACGTTTGACCGTTGACCATTGATCGGGTCAACGGGTCGGGTCTGGATTCGGGTCGGGTCGCCATGTGGCACCACTTGAGTGGTCCACGTGGCAGCCAAGAATAATATCTCAACTGGGGCGAGGCACGAGTCAAACTCAAGACCTCTCGGTCAAGAACTCAACAAGCACCACAAGAACATCTGCACTGGGCAGAGGTCTTGTATATATATACATGCATAATCCTTTTAACCCATTACTAGTTTGGTCCAGTTCATTTTAATATATAAAGGGTCAAGTAAATATTGACTTGTTCATTTAAGGTTATTTGGACCAGGTCAAAAATTAAGGAAGGTACCGTCGGACTCGTAATTTCGTGCTCTTTCTAACAGAGTGCTTGAGGAATTTTTACGACTTCGTTTAAATCTTGAAAAATGTGAAAACGTCATCGAAACTTATCTGAAAATCACCGTTTTTGCTTTGCTTTCAATCCTTTGTACCTGTAAGACATAATAACACATTCCAAACATATTGGCAATATAATTACTCATATTTTATCATTATTAGTCCATTTTAGAGTGTTTTCCAGGGTAAAAACAATGTGTGTTTAAGCACACATCAACGATATTGAAGACTTGTATTATCTTTGTCAAAACAAGAAGGTCAATTATCGTGAAACCAAGTTGATGAATTCATTAATAACGTTCATCAAAAGTCATGTTATCTGGGAGAGAGTTATGATTTCTAGTTAGGAATTGAGAGTTACCAAATAAAGATCAACTTAACTGCACCAACATTGACATTTCCAGGTATTAAAGCACATGAGCTGTATTCAATAGTCTACAAGCCAACTATGGGCTTGATTTACTTAATAGCAAAGAAGAGAAATAGGTTATGTACTTAGTGGAGATTGTAAAGTTCTGTGATGCTACGTAGGAAATGGTTTTGAAAGAAGTAAAGCTTAAGATCTTTCAATCAAAACCATGGAGAAACCACCTCTACTTGGTGAATTAGATCGTGACATCTTAAGAGCATTTGAAAGAGAAATAATCAAGCAACTAAGTTACCGAGAGCAAATGAGAAGATGGGAATCTTTTGTGAATTGAAGACTAATTCTACCGACGATGAAGCGTTTGTAATAATCAACCCTTAGGGGGAGATTGTTAGGTTTAAGAAAAACTATTTATTATTATATGAATCGGTCTATGCATAGTTTTTATTAGTTTTATAGCTTTATTAGTAATTATGATGTAATAAAGTCTATCTTGGTCAAAGTTAAGTAATGTTGACCAAGGTTTAACTAAAGTTAAGAAAATAGAATAGGATAAGCAATGAGTATAAATACCCATATAGGAGGGGTATTTATACAAGTCTTTACATTTGTTGTAATTCACTTTTCCCTCCCATTTCTGTTATCGCTTTGAAATGAAAAATTAGAAAATGATAAAAAATACTCTCTAGCTCCTCTCTTTTATTCTTTAAGCTTTCGTATGATCACTACTATACAAACATGACATATAACAAAGAGTATGTGTGATTATGATGAGGTGTCATTTTATACACTATTTCGGAGTTATTTAACCCTCTAAATCATGCAAATATCCCCAGCTTAATCGTTTGTTTTTAGGTTTTAGCACTTGGATGGAATTTGGAGGAAATACACGTGACTTGGGCTCATTTGGAGAAGAAACGGACAAGACTACGAACCTACACCAAATCTCTTAAAGAATTATGCATACAGAGCGTGGAGACGGCGTCACAAGCATAAAGCGACGCCGTCACGATCTTACTAGTGACGGTGTCAGAGATTTGACGACGGCATCAAGATGTAATCGACTTAAACCAATTCTAGAAGTTTCGATCTGGTGACGGCGTCGCGACCATTACTTGACGCCGTCGCGACATTTTTCCTATAAATACAAAACTGATTTTAGGGTTTTGTGTGTGTGACTTTGTATAACTTTTAGGAGACGAACCCTAATCATTCTAGCAGATTTTAGGTCGTCTTTAAGGCTTCAAAACCCTATTGTAACTGACCTAATTCCATGTTTTAATCAAGTAAGATTGTTTATCTTTAATTATTCAATATGTCTATGTGTTGTTTGATTGATCTATGTTCTTGCTTCCTTTATAACATGTTAGACTAAACCCTCCTTTGTATTTACTTATGACTCAATGTAAGTTAGTTTGTATCCTTTTAATGTTGCTTCTTGTGATGGATCTGCGCGTTAGGCTTTAGAAAACTAGTCATAAGATATGAAATCGGCATATAGGTCAAAGGATACCATTGGTAACAGTCTTCATACTACCTTACCCGTAATATGGTTGATCCCTCTTAAGATATTTCAATTGCATTTAATATACTCTTAGGGGCCTTATAATAGTCTTCATACTACCTTACTTGTGCCTTGCCTTAACAGAATATTAAGTAGACGACGGGTTCGTGTAATTCGTTCATGACTTAGGAAATACTTACACAGATCATCACAAGTGTGACAAAGCAACATGATTAGGAGAAGCAATCTAAGGAGTAATGCATGACTAAGTAAATACATCAATTTATCATAAAGTTATCACCAATAGATTAGATTATAATTAGTTTAGTTAATTAGTTAAACAAACCAACCTCTCAAACCAATGATTTTATCAGCTTTCTATAAAATATAAAAATACAAAAAGAATCTCTTTTCAACCCCGTAGACCTCTGTTAGATTCTGTTCGAGCATTCCCAACCTATTCCCCTAGAGAACGATAACAACCCCCGAGTCTTGCCTATACTATTAGGAATTCACTTTACGTGACGACATTTACAAAATTACCATTGTTTACCATATCACCACACACAGGGACTAGTATTGTCAACATAGGATTCTTATGTAATGTGTGGTGGTATAAATACCCCTCTATGGCTTCCATAGAAGGGTTGAGTCTTTTGTATCTTCCATTTTTATATACATCTTATTTTACATTTAACTTTCTCTCTCTACTCTCTCTCACTAAAATGGCTATCATGTGGTTTGACTCACCAAGACCACCGGATCATAGTTCTCGTGTTTCTTTCAATTGGTATCAAGAGCCATGGAGTGGTGTGTTTAGTTTTTGTGTTTGTCTTTTGATTTGTGTTCAAAACCTTTACAAAGAGCAAAATCTTGATTTAAAATTTTTCAGCTTAAGAACCTTAAAGTTGTCATTTTGTGTTTTGAAAAATTTGGTTTCGCCATAGTTATAACCGAACCAGTCATCGTAGTTGTAACCGAACGAGTTGTTTTTGTTGGAACCGAACTAGTTTGTTTGTGTTGAAACCGAACGAGTTGATTTTAGTTGGAACCGAATGAGTTGTTATTAGTTGGAACCGAACTAGTTGATTTTAGTTTGAACCGAACTAGTTTTCTTCAGTTGGAACCGAACCAGTTTTCTTCAGTTGGAACCGAACTAGTTTCTTCAGTTGGAACCGGACTAGTTGCTTCTGTTGGAACTGAACTAGTTGATTTAGTTGGAACCGAACTAATGAACCGAACTAGTTGTAATCACTTGGTACCGAACTAGTAAACCGAACTAGTTTACTCCTTTGTCAACCGAACTAGTGAACCAAACTAGTTTACTCCTTTGACAATCGAACTAGTGAACCGAACTAAACAATATTTTGTGTCAACCGAACTAAACTAACTTCTTTGACAACCGAACCAATCAAGTTGTTTGAGAACCGAACTAGTCACTTTCCAATTAAAACCTATCAACTCAAATTTCTAAATTATACGGTTATTTCTTTGACTTGTAAAATCCCGTGAAACATTAACTTGTTTTCCCGGTTTTGTCGAGAATTGTAAAATCCCGTGTAGTTTCAAGAATTACTTCAAGACTCAACAACCACTCAACCAAACACAATTTCTTTCTACCACCGTCCGATCAATTTGGATAAAGAATCATGAAACTTAAAGGCTAGATTTTGAATTAATCTTTTGTGACTACGGAGTTGATCAGGTATCACTTATTTGAGATTGAAGTAGCATTTTACGAAGGCGTGATCTTATTTTATCTTGAAGTCGGGGTTGGCTGGATGCATGACTTTCAATGATAACTTGCTCGAGCTTAATTTAAGTTGAAGACTTGGTTTATCTAGTTTCCAGCAGTCAAGGGGTGGATGGTTGATGACCTGGTTAACTATCACTTAAAGGAGTTACGTTGTAGTACTTAGTGTCACACGCTAAGACGTTGTGGATAATCGCAAGAGGTGATGAAAGTCTCATACTTTGGGAGGGGTATGGAGTACTTAGAGATTTGCTTGGAGCACAAATTCTCTACACCGTTCTTCCAACATTAGCGCAAGCTTAAGTCACAAGAACAGGAAATTCTACTTTAGTTTCAAGTTTGGTATATCTGGTTTACTTCATCAGTGGTTACTTCAAATAGCCTACAAAACGGTTGGTAAAATGATAGCCAGAGAGAGGTTATGAGTAGAGATTTGATCAGCAATTGATTCTCACGGATTAGATCTGAGCTAATTTATTCTTCACACAAGTACTCAAGTAAATGTGCGTCCAAGGTGTTGCTGATTCTGACGTGTCAAAACCAGCAAGGGGGAAGTAACGTCAATGCCGTTAGAAGTTTGTAGGACATCATGATTCTAACGACGATTCATCAAAGATTTGTCTAAAATTCTTTCCATGAGAAACTTTCTTGAAAAAAAGAATCAGTCTTTGATTTCGATGAAGAAGCATCAAGGAATTTTGAAATGCTCAAGGAAAAAGTCTTAGATGAATGCAACCGATTATGGATTACCAGATTGGTCGTCAACCATTAACATATTACGATGCAACATTTTGATGTTGACTGTCTTGGACACGCGAAGGAAAACATTTCTGTCCTAATCCATTGTCGCCATCAAAAAATCTAAAAAATGCACAACAAACCTATATAGTATTACTGAGAAAGAACTACTGCCGGAGTTTTTTGTAATTCGAAGAAATTCTGTTTTATCTCGTTCACTCAAAAATCGTTGTATTTAACTTATCAAATCATCGTTGAAATATATGTTCTCTAAGCAAGATGCTAACCTCTCTTTATACAATAGGATTAACAACTCTAAGAATTTGATATCTAAATCAAAAATAGCAAAAAGGAGCAAAAATGTCATGTGCAAGACCATTTATTCGCACTTGAAAAGCCAATCTGAAGAATTAAGGATGAAAGACATCATGATAACTTCCCTGATGAAACCCTCATTAATATCTCGACCAATGACAACGAAGAAATTCCATGTTTCCAGATTCAACATTATCTCGTTGGAAATAATTCTAAGAAAGGATTAACTTAGCCCAACGATGGGTCGTTCGAACTTTAACAAGAAGTTTTACAACTCTCTAGGCAGTGCACCTAATCGTTGTAGTGTAGTATAGGCAAGACTCGGGTTGTTAATGTTCATCAAGGAATATGGGTTTTGGAATGCTTGATCAGATCTAACAAGTCACAGGGTTAAAGAGAAGATTCTTTTTTGTATTTTATCTTATAGAAAGCATGTAAAATCATGGTTTTGAGATTGTTTGTTTAAAACTAATTAAGCTAAATATAATCTAATCTACTAGTGATAACTTTATGATAAAAAGATGTATTTACTTAATCATGTACTACTCCTTAGATTGCTTCTCCTAATCATGTTGCTTTGTCACACTTGTGATGATCTGTGTAAGTATTTCCTAAGTCATGAACGAATTACACGAACCCGCCATCTATTTAATATTCCGTTAAGGCAACGCACAAGTAAGGTAGTATGAAGACTATTACAAGGCCCCTAAGAGTATATTAAATGCAATTGAAATATCTTAAGAGGGATCAACCATATTAGGGGTAAGGTAGTATAAAGACTGTTACCGATGGTATCCTTTCTACACACTCGCGTTTCCCTAGACGTCTATGCCAATTTAATATCTTATGGCTAGTTTTATAAAGCCTAACGCGCACATCCATCACAAGAAGCAACATTAAGAGGATCTATAATCTAAGTTTCATACAATCATAAGTAAATATGAAGGAATTATAGCTAGCTGTATCAAAAGAAAAGAAAGAACAAAAAAAATCAACAACACATAGACATATTGAATGATTAAAGATAAATAATCTTACTTGATTAAAACATGGATTAAGGTCAGTTACAATAGGGTTTTGAGGCCCAAAAGACGACCTAAAAACTGCTAATATGATTAGGGTTCGTCTCCCTAAAAGTTATACAAAGTTACACACTAAAAACCCTAAAAACCCTAAAACCGGTTTTGTATATATAGGAAAAACGACGCGACGGCTTCGCTTTGAAACCATGACTCCGTTGCCACATTGATGGTTCTAGATCCACTTTAAGGTGGCTACACTCTGACCCATCACAAAATCCTCGATGTCGTCGCTTTATACTGGCGACGCCGTCTCCACGCTCTGTATGCGTGGTTCTTCAAGATACTTAGTTGTAGAGCCTTAGTCTAGTAACATTTCTTCTCAAATGAGCCCAAGTCAATGTTTGTTTCCTCCAAATGTCATCCAAGTGCTAAAACCAAAAATAGATGGATTGATCACATAATCTGGGCCTATTGCATTATTTAGGGGTTAAATGACCTCCCGACATAGTTTATAAACTGACACCTCATCAAATACCCCACGACTGAGTTTTTGCTTTGTCCTCAAGCAAAAGGCTTGTCTACAAGACAATAAAATATGGGGGCATTTAACGACTCTATATAAGCAGCATACAACACAACCTTCTTACCTCGTAATTAAAAGCACAAAAGCATATCACTGTCCCTCACTTAAGTGTTTGGATTCCTCTCTCTCAATGCGATGTATAATAATTTATAACAACTATGGAACGGAAAATTAACGCTCATTTTACCCTGGATTCCCCCGATATGCATATAAATACCACAGCTTGATAAAGAATCCAAACCTCCACCGCTAGTGCGTTAAGTTTTTACTAGTCATACTATCAAAGAGTCTTAAAAAGGGGGTTGTGGGGTGTAGGTGTATGATAACATAAATGGAAACGAAAATGGATGGGAATTCATTTGGAGGCTTTTTGGTGAATTTTAGGTGAAAGTTAACCTAATATTTATAAGAAGACACCGTTGGGTGCTAGCCAAAAGACTCGACAAGATATAAAAACACTCTACAGAACTCTGACATCATCTATTAGTTTTCTTTCATGACTCTATGAAACAGTAAACGGTAAGCAAATGGCAGCCTGTACATTTTTTGGTTTTCACTTTTTTAATATAATTTTTTTGAACTTTTTGCCCTGCCATCGCTATACATATAATACATCACAGGGGTTTAATAAATACACCCCTACCTTATTCACACTTTACAACAATATTCGATAATTACAAATTAACTAATGACCCCGATTAAGGTTGATCAACATTACAAGAGCATATTAAGGTTTCAATTGGTGGTTAAATCAATTACTTCTTCCCGAATTCTTCCATAAGTTGAATACTACCAAGAATACCAATCACCATAAAAATTGTATTTACAAGGATTAAGGACTTAGCAACCGTGGAACTCAAATACTTAACTTGGTTTAAAACAATAATCACAAAAGCGAGTACATAAAAGGTAGACTTAAGGCGACTTGGGGTGTAACAATTTGGATTCAAGGGTAACATCTCTTTCATTATTAGTTCGGCTTAACCAGAAAATAATATGAAACCATGAAAATGATAGGCCTCGGATGGTTGTACTAGGGTATCCTGCAACGAAAAAATAGATGCATGGCAAGGTGTTTGAGTAGTTTATATGATCGAGTGACCATCATAACAGTTACAGTTTTAAAACATGGGTTACTCCTAGTGCCTCTTTATCAGAGTACCGAAATCCTAGTACTTACTATGTTGTCTCGGGATGCATCACAAAAACAAGTTCTAGAATTTAATACACTACCAGTACACTCATATAATTTTAAACCGATACCAATGCTCCAGAAAAGGCGACAAAGACCATACGTATGCATCCGTAACGACGGAATAGACACATATGATTGTATTCGAACCTTAACTTGAACAAGCTAAAGGTAAAATTATCTTGGGTATCAATAGTGGATACCCGAATTCCTATAGATCTAAAGGCGAACCTCACATTTTGGGGTGGAATTTGAGGGTTTTTGTGCTAGTCATATAAATTCCTATCCATGAGACGCTATTAATACTCGGTTTTCGTGGGTATGTGTTATAAAAAAAATTAGATTTTGGTTAAAATTACCGTTTATGCTATGTTTCGATATATTACCTATTATTTTAAGGACAAAGCAAATGACAATTGAATGAATAGTTTCTAAGAGTTATTTCCCCTACACTTATGTTGAACATTATCCCCAATGTTCTATAAAAGTACCCGTAAAACGAATAAAGGGAAAAGAAAACAAGTAAAAGAAACTAGTACTCCCCTGGTTTGCTCAACAATGGAGAAGAAACATGCGATAACTGGTTAAATCGTCCTCCAAGAATCGTCCTTTGAAACTTCCTAAGAACTTCTAAGCTTCTTCTCATCAAATATAACCTGTAATCAAAGATAAAGACAACTACACATGGCGTAAAATCGGCGAGATATGATATGTACAACGAAACTTTAGGGTTGACTCTATAAAAGCAGTAAAGATAGGATGAGAGTGATGATGTAATCATAGGTTTCTGCAGGTTTACAAGATAATTACAAATTTAAAATGTTGTACAAATTATTTTTTGAAAATACTTGAAGTTTTTTTTTAATTTTCTTGTAGCTGGGCTCACGACGCCGCCAGGATAAATCCTGACGCTGTCGCTAGCAACTATGAAAATTTTCTTTTCGTTTTCTTTGAAAAATTTCCTACACGTGATTATATAAGTTATTTCCTATATGAATTAATGCATAAAACCTGAGATTATTCAATACAATCATATGACTCAAAACTGACGATAATTAATCTAAACAATTTATTTTAAATGTTTGAATTGGTTCTTATAAACCGGATATTTTCCCCTACACTTATTTTATGCAAAATACCTTTGATTGTCAGTAAGACGAAGTTTAAAACAAAGCAAAGCATGATTACAAAAATAATTCAAAAATAAAAGAATAAATGATAAAGAATTAAAACACAAGACACTCCTAAATGCGAGAAAATAAAATATTAGGTTGCCTCCCAAAAAGCGCTTTTCTTTATTTACGAGTGTTGTAGCTAGACTCGAAGTCACACGTCCTTACGTAACTTCTCCTTTGTTTCTTCTGGCCTCTCTTTCCAATTTTATTAGGTGTCGAATTTCCTTGCTTATACTTTCGTCTTCTCTGTACTCGGGTCCTACGGTTAGGTTATCCGAGTAATAGGTTTCCCATGGTTATCGTTATTCTCAAGGACAAAGGGCGGTATGGAATTGGTATCTACATCCTTAAAGTCTATATGGTTAAACGTTTCCATTTTATGAGGCATCTTAAATGTGATTTTCTCGTTATCTTTTTCGAACACAATCGTTCCCTCTTCCTGATCATAAACAAGGCCAGTTTATCTTACGAATGGTTTTCCAAAGACTAATTCTCCTAGGTGGTGATCTATAATGCTAGTGGTATCCTCCAAAATCAAGAAATTACATTCGTATGTGAAGTTTCCTACAAAAACTTTTAAACCCCTAACTCTTCCTACAAAGTTGTTGTTCTTACTAGGGTTGGATGGTTTCTGTCTTGACTCTAGCCCTTTACTCATGATCCATTTGTAATGTTGTTTAGACATAACATTAATTGGTGATTCTAAATCGATGTAAGCTTGTCTTTTAAGGAAGTGGCCAATCATGCAAGAGATCTTAATGTTATTTAAGTTTCCGGTTCTTATCTTTGCCTTAACCCAAGATGGTTTAGGGTATTTCAAGAGCCACTCGTGATATCCTAGTCCTTCTAAGGTAAGGAAGGTATCAAAGTATTCTACGTCATCCGAACTAACTAATGGATCAACAAACTTACTATCCTCAAAGCATGAACTTAATTTCACTATTTCATAGGAATCAGAAACCTCACTATTAGGGGTGAAACTAGATGGATTCCGCATTTTTCCATAATGAAGATTAATAGTCAATGAACTGACTAATAGGTCAACAATCTTACTACCCTCAAGCCATGACTCAATTTCCAATTTTTTCTTAGGATCAAGAAACTCACTATTAGGGGTGGAACTAGATGGAATCGCATTCTCCATAATGAAGAGTGGTATAGTTAATGAAAATTTCAAACAAACACACAAAGAAGAGATAGACTACAAGAAAGCTATTATATTAAAATAAAATCTTACTTTAAAAGATTCAAGCAAGTAGACCTAAGTTAAACAATGGTCGAAACCTAACCTATTCCCACAGCACGGCGCAAAACTTGATGGGGTTGTCGTACACATCAACAAGAAGTTTACAACTCCCTAGCAGTGCACCTAAATCCTTGCAGTGTCGTAAAGGCAAGACTCGGGGGTTGTTATCATTCTCTAGGGGAATATATGAGGAAGGTTGGGAAGGCTCGATCAAGATCTAACAAAGGTCTATGAGGTTGAGAGAAGATTCTTTTTGTATTTTTATACTATAGAAAGTATAAATACCCCTCTATGACTTCCATAGAGGGGTTGAGTCTTTTGTATCTTCCATTTTTATATACATCTTATTTTACATTTAACTTTCTCTCTCTACTCTCTCTCACTAAAATGGCTATCATGTGGTTTGACTCACCAAGACTACCGGATCATAGTTTTCGTGTTTCTTTCATATACTACACTGCAACGATTAGGTACACTGCCTAGGGAGTTGTAAAACTTCATGTGAAGTCTTTACGACAACCCTAACATTAAGTTTTTGGCGTCGCTGCGTGAGGAATAGTTAGGTTTTGTTCATTGTTTAACTTAGGTCTACTCGCTTGAATCCTTTCAAGTGAGATTTTATTTTCATTTTATTAGCTTTCTTGAAGTCTGTCTTTTGTTTGTATGTTTGTTTATATTTTTCAATGACTATTCCATTCTTTATTATGGAGAACGTGAATCCACCACCGACCAATAACCTACATGCCCTGCCAACTACGCTTTGCGCAAGGGTTGTCCAAGAGCTCAACGAGCTACAAACAATCTTGACCTACATCAATTCTCGCCTAGAGAACATTAACCGATTCCTTAATGGTTTCACACGATAACCTAATGAAATTGATATAGATGACCTCGAGCCCGATAACGAATCGGTAGATACACCACTTGTTTCTCCTTTTCTAGATTCGAATGATAATTCTGACACTGGTGAAGTCCTGAATGAGCTAGAAGAATGGTAATGCAGGACAATTATGCCACTAAAGGGCAATTAATAGTTTCGACGGGGATGACTTGGCATTCTAATGTATGATTGGCTTTAGGAAGTTTGTCGCCTACTTTGACCCCTTTATACCAATGAACGTTATTACGCGTAAAGCCTTCAATACTATAATGGTAGAAGGATTAGAAAGTACATGGAAGAACTTAGTTGCCATTGTTAGGGATGTCTATGTGTTCGTAGGGAGCTTCACTTACATCATGGATTTTGTCATATTAGAAGACATAGGAGAGTTTATCTAAGAGATATGGCTAAAGTTGTGATTGGCAAACCCTTTAGAAAAGTCACTAAGCTTGAATATGATTGTGCCAAGGGATTAATGTCTTTCTCTAGGATCTTTGACAACTACACATTCCAAATGCCTCGCACTATACCTAGGTTTAAAAATCAGGGGCACGTGTCATGGAGTAAAATCCCACCTATTCTTGTGCTAAGTCAAAGAGATCTAACTAACGGATTTAGGAATGCCTATGAGAAGAACAAATTTATGTACAAGAATTGTTTGAACCTAGGTCCCGAATACCAAGTGGATGAAAGTATGAAAGAATGGCTCACCCGTGGGCATGTGAGCCTACAAGAAGTCATGTAAGGATGTGTGACTTTGAGTGTCGCTACAAGACTCATAAATAAAGAAACGCGCTTTTATAGGAGGCAACCCAATATTTATTTTCCCGCATTTAAGAGTGTCTTGTGTTTTAATTCTTCAGCGTTTATTTTTGTATGTTTGAGTCATTTTGCAATCATGCTTTGTTTTGTTTTTAACTTCGTCTTATTGACAATAAAATGTATTTTGCATAAAATAAGTGTAGGGGAAAATATCTGGTTTATAAGAATTAATTCAAACATATAAAATAAATTGTTTAGATTAATTTGCGTCAGTTTCGAGTCATATGATTGTAATGATTAATCTCAGGTTTTATGCAATGTTTTATACAGGATATAACTAATAAAATCACGTGCAAGAAGTTTTTCAAGAAAAATGAAGAAAAAACTTTACAGTGGCTGGTGACGACGGCATGATTTATCCTGACGACGTCACGCCCCCAGCCACATGAAAATTCAAAAAAATTCAATTATTTTATGTTGGAATTCTAGATTTGATGAGACAAAATGAATAAAAGAATGAAACAAAAGGACTAAAATTGTAATTAAAGAAATCTTGAAGCTGGTGGAGAATATGAAGATAAAGATACAGAAGATATTAGAAGATATTCTTAAATGTTTTAAATATATTGTTTGTTCTTATCTTCTGTTGTAAGCCTTGATATCTCTCTATATAAAGAGAATCATAGGCGTGTGGTTTAGGCATCCATAGAAAACTAGAGCTCTCCCAATGAGAGTCTAGATAGTTAGATAGCAAGTCGACTGATGAGAGTCGAATAGTACACCATAGTTAGTTGGTGTAGCCCCAAATTATAGTTGGGGTAATAGGGAAACGTTCAATAAAGAAAACCTTGTGATAACTTTGATTGTGTTCTTTATTATTCCGCTGCGTGTTATCAATCATTGTTATTGTTCATCCTAGATATATAAGATCTAATCAATCTTGAGCTATAAACGATCTTATCAATTGGTATCAGAGCCTGGTGGCTCGTGATCTAGGATTGTACATGGTTTCTAAAATCGAATGTAAACAGGTATCGTATTCAATTTTCAATTCAAATTCGATAGTTTCTTTTTCGGAGAAAATAGGGTTTGTTATAAAACCCTAATTCGCTAATGAATGATTTTTGGTTCCATGATTCAATCATTCGTGTAATTATATACATCATACGGGGATCATGGGTTTTAGGGATGATTCATACGATTAATGATAGTGATCCGTGGTGATAAATCCTTAAACTAATGAAACCCTAGTTTCGACTAGAGTTTTACATTACTTTTACTTTGGATCTGATTGTGTTTTCATGATGGAAAAGAAAAACAAGAAACCCTAAATCTGGATGCGATCTTGATTGAAATCGTAGAGGCATACAGCCAAAAGAAGTTTGTGTTGTCTGTTCGTGGTTATTGTTTGTGGGTTTATATCAGACATGGCTGTTGTTGCTACTATGATGGGGGTTTACAGTAGGTACAGCAGGTATCAAATATGTTTGGTGGATATCTTGGTATAGCAGATCCTCTAATAAGGGTTTTGTGCTTTGATTCGTGATTGAATTCCTTGGACTACTTCAAGACATGAAATCAGAAGACACAGGGTGATCTTTGTTGTTTTATTTAAACCCTAGAGAGAACATGGTTCTGGATGTGGATCTGGTTGGGATGATCTGACTGGCTTTGATCATGTGTGACTACTATTATGATGGTCTGCATATATGGAATTGACCCATATTTTTATGGAAATAGTTATGGACTACGTGACTTATGGAATCAGTTTTGGGAATAGGATTTGGGTGATTTGAAAACCCTGTTTTTTAGGGATTACCACTTTTCCTATATATATATATGTTAGGCGTGGTTTTTGGTTGGCAGGCGTGGACGTGAATTTATGGAGTTATACAGATTTGGTTACTAATTTTTCGGGATTGCATAATAACTTCCATACTTATATTAATACTACCCATAAATAGTTAATTCTGCTTGTACATGTTTGAATTAATACTGGCCGGAGTTAAGTCTGTTAAGGATAAGAGTTAATTCTGCTGCGTGATGTTTAATACTGCTTGCTTCATGGTTAATTCTGCTAGTGTTAAGAAACATATTAGCGACAGACAAAGTGTCACTAACATCCTTGGGAGGAAGAAGAACCACTCATTAGCGACATTTTAGAAACAGTTTAGTGTCAGATTATTTTTCGCTAACAGAATTTGTGACAGAATTAGTAACAGCTTGCTGACGGAAAAAGTGTTGCTGTTTGGTTTGGATGTTTGTACTGGTGCACTTGAAATTTAGTACTGCCAGAGTTGTCCGATAAAGCAATTTGTACTGCTAGCTTTGTACGATATCGAATAATACACGTCGTTTGGTTTTTGGATGGATTTGGATCTCGGACAAAACTATTGTTCACAATAGTTTATTATTATTGATTTTATGGCTCGTTTTGGATTTATTGAAGAGGTGATTACGAAGACAGTTGATTATTGCTTATTTGATGTTGTAGTTAGGTTTCACAGGTGCGTGTCTTATCATATCTTAAAGTCATATTTATGACCGGACATTGACTTTAAAGATAACTTGTTCGTGCTTAAATGGTGTGACGAAGACTTGTCAAAATCTAGCTAAGGTGTGTGATTTTTCTTATGGTGCTTAATGCTCACATTTGCTATCACTTAGTATGTGTCTCATAGAAGATGAGGTTTTTGTCAAGAGGTTTCGGTCTACATATATCTATAAGTTCAACGTTACGTGGATAGTACAAGACATAAGACACAAGTTTGGGAGATTCTACTTCTTCATCAAATTCATTAATACTCAGTTTTCTTCATCAGTAATCACTACATAAAGCCTACAGAGTTCGATATTCAAGAGATGGTAAACATATGGGTTTTAGGGGAAGCTTATTGATTAAATGTTTAACCATCTACATGTACCACTTAAGAGGAAGTATTTCATTACTACTGCTGATCTTTATTACTACTGCTAGTTTAAATTTCTACTGCTCAGATTCATTTTTCTTATT
>BQNB010123830.1:0-20033 GCA_026074375.1 Tanacetum coccineum
ATACAGAAAAGAACATGATGTTGTCAAATAGTTAGGACCTTTTATATCATCCAAAACATGAAGTTTAAAAATGTGTGACTTTATAGTCATTTGCGTACTTTAGATCCAAAGACGAATCAAGTATATTTTGAAATTGAGAAGCAAGTGTTGGAGTTCAAGTTCGGACCTAGGTGTAGACGTGTAGTTAACGAGCTAAGAATGTGCGATACGGAGCTATTATGAATGAGAACCAACACATTTTAAACAAAAGTTTAAAATTGGGATATGGGTTTCTGTTTTGGCCCGCATGGATAAATGAACAAACTTAAGAGCACTAAAAGCACGGCGGCGTTCAAAATATTTGGACGTTGTATTTTTAATCTAATTTTTTTAATCGTGGGACATAACTTCAGCCTTGACATTTGTAGTTAATTTTAGATTGTTGAAAGTTATAGACCGAATTACTTCACTACATATATTGAGGAAACACTCAATGTGATACAAATATTATGAAATACGCTTATGAAAGTTGGCCAAGCTTTGGGTCGTATTTAATATTTTCAACATTAACGCACCAATGATCTCTGTTATAAGCCTCTTTATTGTTAAGGCCCAAATATAATACTGTACTACTTTTGGTGTCTATGTTCTTTATTATCGTGTTTTAAAAATAAAACAGAAACCAATATCCCGAGTGTGGTCGTCGAGGTTGGTGGTGTTTCGATGAATATCGCCGGCAATGTGGAAGGCAACCACGGTTTGCATGGTGGCGGTCGTCGTTTGATGGTGGCTCGCTCCATGGGCAACTTGTAATAAATTTATAACATTTTCTTGTGTTCACGGTATTTTTCATTACAGTCCAAAACTGATTAGATGATTTCTTCCATAGGTAGATGCGTTTCGAATGTGATCGGGGATCGTGAATGCAAACAATGATTATATGAGTGATATATTATTTTCATCTTAGCAAAGAGAAAGATAACGTGTGGCAAAATGTTAGTCAGAATAATGGGTAAAAGAACACAAATTAATACAGATTGAACACAAATTGCTTAAAAGATAATGTGAAATGTCAAGGGAGGTGGAAAAACTTAAATTGTTAATGAATTAAAAGTGTTCATTATATGACAAAAGGTATGCCTTGGAAGGCAAAGAGAGACACACTAAAGTAAAAGTATGAAAATGAGATGATCACATTATTATTAAATGAGAGTAAGACAAAGAAAATGATTTGGGGAACACCGGTGTAATGAGAAAAAGACAAAAATAAAACTACAGTAAAAGTTACGGTTTTGATTCTGAGTCAGGGACCAACGGTGAAAAAACGAAAAAAATTAGAAATTACTAAAATGACTATGATTGAAAAGTCAAACTAAAGCTAGTTACGTATAATGGGGCTCGAGGGACCAAACGAGCAACAAAAATCGACTTTAGGGATTAACGACATCGACCCCGTTATCTAGAGACTGAATCCACAATCGAGCCTGAGTATAAGGACAAACTGTGTAATTTACCCAAAAATGAATATATGAAAACTTGAAAACTGTAGGAATGTGATTTTACGTGATGGTTTTCTGGAGAGAGCCGTCTTTGAATTTTTTTTAGCCATGTGCAAAAACTATATAACTAACGAAAATAAGGTGTTAGAAATAAAATTTCCATCCCCTTGAGAAGAAAACATAAATCAGTTACTCAAGAAATATAACATTTTTCAATGCTGTGTAGAGTTTGAGTGAAACTTTAAGTATATATAAAATTTTATAGTGCTAATCCAGACATAAGGCCAATTTTTAATGCAACAAGCAGCTAAATTTTGGTGTCTATGTAACAAGCAGCTAAATTTTGGTGTCTATAATGCTACTTTTGGTGTCTATGTAACAAGCAGCTAAATTTTTAATGTACATATAACCAATCCGAATAGCTGAAAAATATGTTCTTTATTATCGTGTCTTAAAAATCAAATACCTATTTAACTCTATACAAAATAGAACATGATGTTGTCTAATAGTTAGGACCTATCATAGTATCCGAAACATGAAGTTTAAAAAAGGTGTGACTTTATAGGACATGAGTTAAAATTGAGAATCAAGTGTTGGGGTTGAGGCTCGGACATAGGTGTAGTCAACGAGCTAAAAATGTGCGATTCGGAGCTATTATGTGTGAGCACAAAGGCATTTAAAAAAAAAGCTTAAAATTGGATATGAGTTTTGGTTTTATCCCACATTGATAAATGAACAAGCTTAAGAGGGATATATAACCAAAAGCATGAAGGATTTTAGCATGAATGGATGCGTCTATGTAAATGTTCTATTATAAGCATCTTCAGCTAGACTTGTATCCATTTTTTTTATCATACATGAATGGATCCGTCTAATGAAATACGCTTAAGAAAGTTGTCAAACTCTGGGTCGTATTTCATGTATGATAACTCTAATGTAAAAACATTTAGGCGGATGTGCCTTTGTGACTCCTTTACACTGGGGCGGACCTAGAGGATTCCTGAGGGTTCACGGAATCCGAAGGATATTTGCCACCTAGTGTAATTTTTTGTTAAAAGGCATGATTTCTTTAAAATGAACATGGTCTAGAAATTTTGTGTCACACAAATAAATGTCGTGTTTAGTTATTCGACTAATATATCAAAAGAAATATTTGTCTTCTAAACTTTTGGGAAAAAGGGAAAATCCCCGGCAAATATATTACTCAAAAAACACTATCAGACTTATATGAACAAGCTCATATAAGTAAATCCATATGACATTCCCAGCACATGCTTAGGAAAAATACATAAAAGAGACACCAAAACATACAACTTAAAACAAAACAAAACTTAGCAAAAAACAAAACGCTACAGCTATAAATCCCAATAACCATAGAAGAAGAGACAACAACTTCAACATAAACCTTATCACCCTGCATCTCCATTGCCTGAGCACACCTCCAATCAAGCACATTAGAGCAGATACAAAAAGACCCTCTAGTCTTCAAAGAGCAAATTTCCCACTTGCATAGCTCATTTCCACCAGGAATTAACCAAAAATACCAATCAACCCAAAACAATAAAAGATCATCCATAAAGAACATGTGAAGCTTCAAATTAAGCTGAACACATCTATCCTTAAAACCAAACCAGATCACATAACTCTGAACAACCCAAAACCTGTAAACTATATTCAGCATCATCATTTCACTGTAAGATCCTTACTCACATTACCATGCATCACTTGAAAACCCCAAATCTTAGCAGCCATTAAAGATTGTTTAGATTTTTTAATCTTAAGACTTATAAGTCTATACCTCACAGAATCCTTAATAATGCTACAAATATCATCAACACTTCTAGAATGTCTCTGAAATAACCTATTATTCCTCTCAATCCAAATATAGTAAATAGTGGATCCCAAAACCAGCCTTTGAATAATACTCCATATAGACTTACCAATAGGTCTAGATACAATATAGTCAATAAAAGAAATAGATTATCAGGAGCATCACCACACCTCATCATGTCCTTAAAGAACTTCCATACTTTTAGAGAAAACTCACAACCAAAAAATAAATAGTCATAATTATCCATTATAGCATTACACAGTAAGCAACTTCAATGAACCAGCTTGTTCAAAAATAGCAACCTTATATTGAGTATTTGTTTTATTAATTACAGACAAGGAATAAAAGCAAATCTAGAAATTTGGGTTAAACAAAACAATCTTTAAACCAAGGCACAATTTAGGATAGGAAATAGATAAATCAGGACCATAACCTTACTAACAGAGAATGGAATACCATATTTTTTCTGGACTTCCATAGAACATTATTCCCGCCTGTCATGAAATATTAATAGACGAGGGGAGAACAACAAGGAACTCAAACTTAGTTTTAAGAAACAAGGCCATTTCCATTCCTTCGTTACAAACCACATCAATACACTTTAAGGAAAGAGAAAGCCTCGGCTTTCAAAGATGTCATTTGTTTGAGATAAATTTAAAAGGAGAGAGGACCTAAAAAAAGACCAATTTTCAACCAAAACGACGTGTCTTTTCCATTCCTAATTTCTTAGTCACAATATGCTCCCATGATAAACATCCTACCTATAATAATATCTTTCTCCATCCCCCAGCAAAATCTTTAACAAAAGGAATATCCCAAAAAAATCCTCACATTGGATCTTCTGTCTATCAATCTATAAGAATTCACCCATTTTACCCATAAAGAATCCTCTTTAGAAACAATATTCCAAATATTCTTAGACATTAAAGCAACATTCCACAGATGTAAAGATTTAATGCCTAATCCATCATGCTCTTTCAAATTACAAACATCCTTCCACTTCATTTTGGCTTTGCCTCTATGAGAATTACCTTGAGACCAAAGGAAATTCCTCATAAGCTTTTCAATCTCATTATAGACAAACTTAGGGAGAATAAGAACAGAAGACCAATAAACCTGAAGAGAACTGATAACAGACTTAATAAGTTGCAACCTGCCAGCAAACGAAAGAGACTTGTTTTTCCAATTCAATAGTCTTATTTATACTTTATCAACAAGAGGAGAACAATGATGCTTGCACAGTCTTGGCAGAAATTAATGGGGACACCAATACTAAATAGGGGGGAAACTGCTGGAGAAGGCCACGATTACCAATTAGCGCTTTAACACCGATCAGGAAAAATACCAAGAATACCATGCTTTTCTCCATACTTGGTTTTAAACCAGAAATCCTACTGAACTCATCCAAAGCAGACTTAATAACTTTCACAGAGTGTAAATCACCATGAGAAAAAAAAATCATGAGAGGTCCATTTTAAAAAATATTGAGGTGAGGATCACCTGTCTCACATTTCCAATGAAACTTGAAATTACTATTATTCAGAATCTTCTGCTTGATCAATAAAGAAAGAACTAGGGATGGCAATAAAACCCGTACCCGACGGAGATCCGATCTCCATACCCGAATTTACCAAGGAATCCTCGAGTTGACCGGGGATGGGGATGGGGACGGGGAATCACCGAATTATGAAATCGGGGATGGGGCGGGGATGGGGATAGCATAAATCCCCGACCCCGAACCCGACCCCGAACTTTTTAATATACAAATATATATAAATTATTTGTATATTAATACTCCATGTACATGTATATGTATATGTTGGTGAGTATTGACAAGTATTATACTTGAAGTATATTTGTACGTATATGTGATATTTAATGGATTAAATATTTTTAAAATGTTAAGCACTAACTACATATCATTCAACCAATATTTTTTCCGAATACACGGATTCGATCCATTTATTTATTTTTTTATTTATTTTGGTAACCATGGTTTTCGACTCATTGGCCGAATAATTCACGGGGTTTGAACCCACCGCCACACAGACACAAACCAGGTAAAGCACTCCCTTTTTAGGAGGTTGGCGTGGCCACTTCAAGGTTGTTTGCACCTAGCAGGAATTAAACTTGAGACCTCACACATTTTAGAGTGATAGCCATAAACCCTTTTGCCACTAGTCCACCCTTGAGTGGTTATTTATTTATTTATTATATGTGACATTTTAGTATTTACGATGCTTTAAAGTTAAAAGACATTTTAAATAATCCAACTATGGAACGTATGCGGTTGAGCTTTTGTAGGTCAATTCTTTATATTTTCGATAGTCGTTGTTATTTATATGTTAGTTCAAAAGGCGGAAAAATACCCGAATCCCCGTGGGGGATCCTCGATCCCATTGGGAGGGATGGGTATGTAAAAAAAGATTCCTCGATGGGGATGGGGAATGGGGATGGGGAGAGGCACATAAACGGGGGGGGGGATGGGGATGGGTAAATATATTCCCTGAAATTCCATCCGGACCATTGTCACTCCCTAGAAATTCATAATTAAGTAAGAGGTATGGGGACAATGGGTCACCCTTGATCTTAGCCTCTCATTACCTTTAAAAATAGCCAAATGATCCCCATTAACATCAATGGTATAAAGGAATGGGAAGAAAATACAGTGACAATCCATTAATCATTCGCTAAGGAAAACTTAAAATGGAAACAGACATTGTCTAAGGAAAGCCTTAATCACTGAATCATGCGTTCTGATATCTTTTTCTAAAAGAAACTTTAGAAGGCCCATTACTTCTATGATAATTTCTCATAAGCTTTTGAGAGAGCATAATGTTATCACTAATTTGCCTAGAAGGAATGAAGGAACTTTGATAATCATCAACTAAAGAATTTAACGACCCCTTAATCCTATTAGCAATGATTTTTCTAATGCACTTATAAACAATATTACAGCAACAAATGGGTCTAAAATCATAAACTCGCTTAGGAGATTGAGATTTAGGAACTAAAACAATCATAGTGGAATTACTTCCTTTAAAAGTTTACCATTAATGAAGAAATCCAGGATGGCTTGAGAAAATTCAGACCCTACAACAGACCAAGCAGCTTTGAAAAATTTGGCAGAATAGCCATCAGGACCAGGGGCCTTATCATCATTCATACTAAAAAGGACATCCTTGATCTCCTCCAAAGAGATAGGCTTAACCATAAGCTCAACATCCACCAACGATAATTTATTGACAAATAACGTAGTAGGCTCATGGATAGGAGCAACCATCTCCCTCGAACCAAGAACATTCATAAAGTGCTTAACCAACTGCTTCTTAACATCAGGCCAGAAAAACTATTACCATCCATATCTTCCACATACTCCACACATCCCTTTATTTCTTCGCTCCATCATGAATTATGAAGAACTTTAGTATTTGAAATCTCCTTACTAGACAACGTGATCTTTGACCTCTGCTTAAGAGATTAATCCTCATCCTTAACGCAAAAAATATAAGCTTTCAAAGCAACCTCCTCCTAACCCTAATCTTCGGCATTAATTAACAAGGCTCCCTAACCTAACTTCTTTTCATTAACACAACTATCTTTTAACACATTTCTTTCTCAGCTATAGTCCCTTTGAGCTAGAACTTAAGTTCCTTAAAGGTTTTCTTTAAACATCTTAAGCTTAAAAGCCAAGAAAACATAGCATGACTAGGACCCTCAAACTTTCCAAAAATAACACTTTTTAACCAAAGGCAAGAAATCAGCTTTTTGAGACAGAAAAATTGCAAATTAAAAGGTTTTGGTTTAGGGACCTACATACTTAGGGTAATTCTTAGAACAGAGTGAGCTTATGGTCAGAGCTACAAATCAAAGGAAATCGCATTAGCATTAGGAACTTGTCAACTACCCCCATGTTACACATAACTCTACATAGTTTTCTGCAACAAGACTTTAGAGGACAAGGAATTCTTATTCATGTAAATTGGGCCTTGAATCTCCAAATCATAAACCTAAATATTAGAAAACAAGCTTCTAAATTCTTCCATACCAAATGTAAGACCAGAATATCCAAAGGATCTTTCACTTGGTTCAAGGATAACATTAAAATCACCTAAAAGAACCCACGGAGCATTTTTAACAACAAGAAAATGCAAGGACAAATCCTTCCAAAGACTCTTCCTAACATACTCCTTATAATGGCCATACACAAAGGAGCAGAATTTTTTTTGATTACCATTAATAGCTTCAACAAATACATTCATGATTTGAGGACGTTGACCTATGAAGAATACTCTAAAGACTTTAGTAATCCCACCATACAACAATACGTACACCTTACAAGACGAAGCATTAGGCAAATCCAAATCCCATATACCTAAACTTTGAAACAGATTATGGTAGTTTTTTCTTCTTCAATTTAGTTTCCAAAAGAGCACAAATACTAAAACCACCATTCCTTATCATATCTATAGCTTGATTTTGACTGAGATCATTATTAAGACCTCTAACATTCCATGCAAAGGCCTTAAGATTCATTAATAGCATTAATAGAGTTGGTCCCATCATTTAGTATATTAGGGACACCACCACTATCCATGCCAAACTTCATCTCCACGGCCATACCTTTATCATCAAACTCCCACATAATAATCTTCCAATAAGGATCAATACCTTACTTGAACATATTACATATAAAAGAAACCCAACTGAGACAAAGACCAGTTAGATCTAATTGACTTAGAAGGGTATAAACCTGACTTCATAACATCTTCCACTTTGCATTTCAACTTTGGCCACACAACATTCTTGTATTCATCATGAACTGAATTAAGAAAACAATCTTCTTTATCCTTCATTTCATGGTCTTCTAACACTTGAAATGAATTTTTAACATGAATATCTTCATCTTTATCTCCCATTTGCTTATTAGACCCATACCCTCTAACTAATACTTTAGGCTAAAAATCAGCACAGTACTTACAATTTAAGGGGGGCTTATGGACAATACCTTCTCTATCATCAGGAGGCTTGATAGACTTCTTCAAAGCAGGAACAACGTTAGCCATAGAGCTTATAACACCATTACTTTTTTCCTTCCCTAAAGCCTTACCAATGCCCATATCTTTCACACCATTACTTTGACTCTTAAAACCACCTCTTACATTTATATCTTGCTGATTAGGGCCTCTTCTAGCAACATTAGGTCTACCAAAATTACCATTCAGTCTACTAGAAGTATGATACCCCCTGTTTTGAAAAGAATAATTATTTCTATTTAGATTACCAGTATATTTAAGACCACTTTGAACACTCATAGGCTTGTTCTTTTTTCCAACTTCAACAAAACCATCATTATCACTATTATCTCCCCCCATCCTCAGTTCTAGGCCTCGCCTTGCAGGTACTAGTAGAATGGCCAAAAGTCTTGCAATGTGAACATTGAGGAGGCTTCTACTGATACTTTACAATAAGCTTACCAATTCTTCCAGGCCTACCCTAATAACAGGATATTCAATCTCAAGAACATTAGGCAACTCATCTGAAGCAGAAACTTCAACAAGCACCCTTGCAAAATCCAACTTACCAGCCTTCTTCAACCACCTTTCTCGGGTCAATTTATCCATAAGCATAGGTTTACCCACACCACTCATGATTTTACTAATTCCATTCCCATTGAATAACTCAAATGAAATGCCATATACACAAACTCAAATTGGAATTGTACTAGGTTCCACTTTTCCAACCATAGACCAGGTTCCCACACATTTAAGACAAGGGGAACATTATTTATCATCCACGGTCCACTTTCTAGCACAACTTTCATACCCTCCTCATTCTGCCAAATTAAATAGTATTAACCTGCACTAGTTTTAGTTATATCATCATCCCATAAACCTCACATTCTACTAAATTACGCAATGTATGCCTATTTATATTCATGGAAGTACCCACAAAATACCCATATAATTGTAACACACAAGCTTCACTACCTTTCTTAATATCATCCACAGAAATAGCTATTCTCTTAGTACCATTACCTTGTATAGAAACAGATTGTGGCTTCTTAACTTTCATTAGTAAATTTATCTATCTTCAACACACTTTTTATCTTTCAGCAAAGGATTTCAATATTTCAAAGGACCATCTGATTTATACACCATACCACAGATTTTAAATGAAGACCAAAACATTTAATAGATTTATAGAAATAAACTAGGCCAAATTGAATCTTAGTTAACCCAACAGGAGGTCTATTAAGAATACATTATTCCTTTTTAAATCCCCAAATACAAAATCAGAATCAACATTCATACCATCCAACCCGTCTTTATTAGCTTTCCTAATACTTTCATCCTCACCATGCTCTTCATCAGCCATGTTGAGCTTACTAGTATCATTACTAACTAATAAAGGATCCACACAAACATCCAAACCACTCCCCTTATCCTTCAAAACTCTATTACAATCCTCCACAACAACAAAGTAAGGAGCACAAGGTTTAGAGAATAAAGGATCATCATTACCATCAATGGAACAATAACTAGGAACATTAGACTTACTACCATAAACCTTACCACTATCACAAACACCCTTATTACACACCATCTGCTTAGAAATACTCTTATCAAAAGCAATCCTATCTAAAACCTTATTAAGCACCTCATCAATAGGAGCAACACAGGAATTAGGACGCTTACCATGATTATCTTCAAGAGGAGAAACATCACTACGAATCCTGCCTAAACCAATAAACTATATTCAACATCATCATTTCACTGTAAGATCCTTACTCACATTACCATGCATCACTTGAAAACCCTAAATCTTAGCAGCCATTAAAAATTGTTTAGATTTTTTAATCTTAAGACTTATAAGTCTATACCTCACAGAATCCTTAATAATGCTACAAATATCATCAACACTTCTAGAATGTCTCTGAAATAACCTATTATTCCTCTCAATCCAAATATAGTAAATAGTGGATCCCTGAAGAAAAACATGATATAAAGCTTCTAAAACCATTTATATTAATTTAGATCTTAAAACAGATAAACATAAGAAAGAATAAGATCAATCCACCACTGCTACGCAGGTGTGGATCTATTATCTATCTTGATAATAGTTGTTACAAGACAAACAATAATCGATTAGGGTTTACATAACCAAGAACACACTACTGAATCTCCCAGGACTTACATGAACAAAGACAGAGAGAGAATATTGCACCAACGGATCACACTCACGCTCACTATCTTTTCATAACCCTAACTCTATGAAGAGTTAGGGAATATGTACTCAAGAGAACGGCAAGAGACATAAAATGGGCTTGATCAACAAAGAAGGCCCAGCAAGGCATGACCCAACAAGAGCCCATCCACACTATAACAAAATAACAGAAGACCCCCTTAACTTGAGAAAAGAAAATAACACAATAAGCCCCTTAACTTATTGAATAGCAGATTAGGCCAACATTTTAACAATCCCAAAACCAGCCTTTGAATAATACTCCATATAGACTTACCAATAGGTCTAGATACAATATAGTCAATAAAAGAAATTGATTATCAGGAGCATCACCACACCTCATCATATCCTTAAAGAACTTCCATACTTTTAGAGAAAACTCACAACCAAAAAACAAATAGTCATAATTATCCATTATAGCATTACACAGTAAGCACTTCAACTTATCCACTTTGTTCCAAATAGCAACCTTAAACACAAACAGATGGAATATAATTGTTGTCACATTAACTAGAGGCACATAATGGAGGCACAAGGGCATGTTTAATATAGACACATGGACTTGCTTTGACCCATTGTCAAAGATAATCACTTTTAGACTTGTATTCACTTTTAAACAACCTCTTTGAAGGATGTGTAGACGGAGAAAAGTTGCGAGTGTGTTGCTCAAGGCATGCGAATTGTTGGCTTGTGTTTGGTGATACAAGTATTTGGTGTTGCGAGCTTATGAAGACGATTTTGGTGCTCGAAAACTGTACACGAATGCAGGGTATAGACTCGTCTAGGGAGATCCTCTATGGACAATAAGTTGGATAGGAAGGAGATGTCGAATTCAGTACTGGTGACCTTGCCAACTTAGCTAGACCGAATGCTCATAATAAAGCGACCGTAATTACAACAAAAAAATACCTCACAAAAACAAACAAAAGAACACCCACACACACAAACTCTCCCATTTCATTTGGTCGCCTGCTAGACCCAACCAAGCCAAAAATAGGGATTTTTGGTTTTATCCAACATGGGTAAAGAAACAAACATAAGAGTAATATATAAGTAAAAGAGGTAGGGGTGATAGCAAAATTAGTAGTGTTATATTTGGATGATCCTGTTGTTCAAAATTAACGTGGTCCCTGCTCTATTTTTAGACCTGTTTACTACTGAATACTACCCTCAGAATCAGAATTATGTGTTTTTCGAGCACATATAACAAAACATAACATGAAAAGTGAAATTATGATCGATACATTTAAAAAAACAAGTTTACTAGTTTAGTAAGTCACATTGCTTGTAAATTAACTGTGTACTTGTATGGGGTAAAAATGCAAGAGCTTGTATATTGAAGACTACTCACAATAGGAATTCATATGATCAATCAATGTGACATAAGTGAATATATAATACTTTAGCCAGTGCACGTCATACCAAAAGTGCATATATGAAAACTTGAAAATTGTAAGAATGCGATTTTACGTGATGGTTTTTCGTTCAGGTTTTTGGAGCCATGTGCAAAAATTATATAACTAACAAAAATAAGGCATTAGAAATATAATTTGTATCCCTTGAAAGGAGAACGAAAATTTGTTACTCAAGAAAAATAACACATTGAGAGAGTAGAGAGAGAGATCGTAAGACTTTGAGTGAAACTTTATGTATAAACTTTATAGTACTAGTAAGACTTAAGGCCCAATATAATACTACTTTGGTGTCTATGTTCTTTATTATCGTGTCTTAAAAATCAAATACCCTATTTAACTCTATTCGGAAAAGAACATGATGTTGTAGACCTGTTATAGCATCCAAAACATGAAGTTTAAAAATGTGTGACTTTATAGTCATTTGCGTACTTTAGATCCAAAGATGAATCGAGTGTATTTAAAAATTGAGAACCAAAGTGTTTGAGTTGAAGTTCACACCAATGTCTTGCTTTCTTTTTTTATCGGTGTAATTATCAGCCATTTCCTAGCACTGTTTTAAGCATTTTCTTAGTTAATTAAACGTTTTCATTTAATTTCGTTCTAGATATTCATGTTTGGTTGCAGAGGCAAGCACAAGTGATAACTGAAGAAAAACAACTTGTAGGGGTCGTCGACGTTACAGTTTTCAGGGACCTTCTTGAGCATCTATCGGGAGTAGATGAAAATATCTTTATGTCTTAGGAATAGCGGTTTTGCGTATTTTCAGGTAGACTATTCTCGATGTTGTTTATTAAATGGTTATATCCGTACACAATGTGTTTCCTTTTCTAGCAGAAATGTTTACAAAGTTTTCTAAGTTAATTAGACACTTAAAAGTCGAAAACAAATTCTTATTCAATTTGTTGACGGTATTTCATCATGTTTGGTTGCAGAGGAAAGAGATGTTAAATTGTTTAGTCAAATTCGTTTTCTGAGGCGTTTTTATGTAAAACATAATTGTTTGGCAAAAGGGAAAACTCAACCAATTTGCTCATAAGGAATTTTCAAATGTTATGATGGTGTTTAGTTGAAATTTTTTTTCATGTTTTTCCGTTTTTAAATTTCTAAGGAAGAGAATGGTTTTTTTATTTCTTTGGAGAAGAATAGATAGAGAGAGAGAGAGAAAAACATGTTTAGATAAAGTTGCATTTTTCCTTGTTAAAAAATAGAGAAAAATAAAATGAGATTTTCTATTTTTCTATATAAAATTGAAAAATGAGAAAAAAAAAATATTAGAAAAAAGTGCGACTAATACGTTTCAGTTTTTTTATTTTCAAATGAAAATTTTCCTAGAAAAATGGGATATTTTTCCATAATTAAACACACCCTAATTGCCTCATATGTCAGTTCCTTTTTGTCTTATGTTTTTGTCACTCCCAGTTGAGCGAAAGAAGAAAACATGCGAGAAACTTAGTCAATACAAAGACCGAATTAACAAAGGACTATCCATGTTCTACTTTTGACCGAAAACTAGTCTCCCAATAACAGACACTGCTAGCATAATTTTATTTAAAATAAAAAGATCGAAGGCACCGACGAGATGCTCCACACTTATATATCGAAACCTGAACGCTTGAATCATCCTAAGTATTTCTTCTTCAAGGATAGAAATCACCATCACTCAAAAACAACATTCCACAAACTCAAGTTCATAATCTTCTTCAGGATATTATTCTTCAGCCTGGTCAAATGGAAAATCCATGCTGAGTAATATTAGTTTAAGCCAAATTGATAAATAATGATTTCGGTGGAGACTTCATAAGATGACGGTAGAAATTACTATTAATCTTGAAACAACACTGGTTGTGGTTTCCAAATTCAAGACGTGATGGTCTGTATTTTAGAGAAAATAACTCACGTCGTTGTCTCCTCGATAAAAGACTAGACTTCTTTTGTATGACGCTCATCTCTGGGAAGAAGAATTTTTTTTTTTTAACATTATAAAAAGATACATGCAATCATACACTATGCGTGAATAAATAAAATTTGGAAGAATATTTACTTTGTTTGCTTGACATTCTTTTCTTATCTTTATTGTGCAAATGTGGAGGATGATTCTGCAGTGCAAAGATCAAGTGAGAGATATATAAAGGTCATGAACATATATGTGTTTTTAAGGACAAACAACAAAGCAAATATAACATGGATGATATCAAAGAAAGACAATTAAACATATTTTGCAGCAGTAACCAGCTAGATGATAAAAATGAAACCACTCAGCAGCATAACTGATACCCACTTCCAAGTTGCACACGTGAATCAGATAGAAAGATAAACCTCTAAATTTCACTAAATTAATATATGACTTGTGACACAGTCATGATGAGGGGGGGGGGGGGGGGGGAATGCGAATTAGGATAAATTTTATCAGCTAAAATTAATAGCAGTTATGGCAATGATGGTTACTATGCTAAATAGTAAAGACCCAATGGTAGGATTTTTTAAAAAAATCAACTAGTAATCAATCAAAAAGAAGACACTCAAATAACAAGTAAAAGCAAAAAAAGAAAAAGAAGAGTTAACCTGAGCATTGACCTCAGTGAGGTGGTGAGAAAAAGCTTCTTTAATAGCGGGATCAGAAACCTTATCGCAAATTTCTTGAAGCTCTGCCTCCAATTTTGATTTGTATTCCTTGATCAGGTGAGGTACATCAAGGTGGTACCACTTGTCCTCCTCGTCATATCCGTGGATATTATACAAATAACGATAACCCTTAGCGATTCTAAGGAAGGCGTCAAGGAGGAGTCTATCTTTCACAGGGGGTCCCTTGGTGGGGACAAATTTTTCCATGAATCGCACAGTTTTATGGTAATCCATGGTAAATTGTCTAACTGCATCTTGTTTATCCAAGCAAACGTTTAGTTTCTCTTCATCATCTTTCTGCTGTTGCAGCTCGAGCTGGGTAAGTTGCGAAGCTTTTCGTTTCAATTTAGTTGTACCTGCGTTTTATGTTTTGAAAAGCAAAGAGACCATCCATCCATGTAAGTTTAGTATTCGTTTTGAGAAGCAACACATTTGATAAGCTATAAGAATCCCTTAAAAAGCTTCTTCATCTATCATGTTACTAGTTAACAAACAAACAAAACCCCCTCTAACCGTTTTTCCCGCATTTTTCCACCATTAACAAACAAAAAGCTTCATTACTCACAATCTAACCATCATCTTTTCAAATAAATCACAGAATTGGAATCCTCTTTTCTATCCGATCATTTTTGTGGTGTTTTTAGGATGATACTATGGTTCGATTGGTATAATTGAAAACAGCATTTTCCCGCCAAAATTTAGGTCTGAATTTTTATACGATTCTACTATAATTCTGTGAATTTAGGATGTATTGATGATTGATTTGGTTTGATTTTAATCCAATTTTATGCATTAATTGAAGTTTGTTTTGTTTTTTAAGTTTCCCCTAATTTTCTGTAACCCTAATTGGAAAATGAGAACAAAAAGAGATTCGAAAATTCCTCAAAACCTTGAGGATTTTGTGCACAGTATCAATAATGCAAAATCTAAGAATAAGGCTAGTGTGTCAGTGAAATAAACAGTTAAAGTTGGGAATCAAAAGAGTAATATGAGAGATTCAGGGGGAAACATAAGGAAAATTGGTAGGGAAAGAAGTGAGGAAGTTAATAGTGATAAGAATCAGGGTGTAGAAGGTGAAGTGATGAGTAGAATTGATGGGTTTAGTGGTGATATAACTGGAGAACAGTTTCCACCAATTAATTCTCAGATAGGCACTCAGGATTTGGGCACAAATCAGGGATATTATGATCAAGGAACTGCTGTTGAAAGTGGAAATAATGATTGTAATAAACCTGATTCTGATAATGATAATTGTGCTAATGGGGATGGGAGTAAAAAGGGTGATGAACATAATAAAGGAGAGAAGGAGAAGAGTTGTGAAGGAAAGAATAGGGGTGTTTGGAATATGAATTTTGCTGAAATTGTCAATGCTAATAGGATTGACAAGCTGATGGAAATTTCTACTGAAATAAGTGAAGATAGTAATGAAGTTGTGATTCTGAATGATGAAATGATTGAATTAGGGTGTGAGAAGTGGAAGTACACTGTTTGTGGTTTCTTTGTAGGAGGGCAAGTAACATACAGTGAGGCTAGATATCATCTAAGAAGAATGTGGAATAAGTTTGGTTTTTTGGACTTAATGAAGAACAATGGAGGTGTTTTTTTCCTGTAAGTTTCATGATGAACATGGAACGGAGGAAGTAGTAAATAATGGGCCATGGTTGGTTAATAATAAACCTATGTTTGTGCAAAAATGGAGGGTAGGTATGGTGTTGGACAAAGCAGAACCTAGGAAGTTGCCTATTTGGGTTAAAATCATAAATGTACCTATGGAAGCTTGGAGTGTTAAAGGAATCAGTGCACTTGCTAGTAGTCCAGGTAAACCAATCATTATGGATGAGATGACTGCTAGAATGTGTGAAAAAGGAGAAGGTAGGCTTAGTTTTGCTAGAGTACTTATAGAAATTGAGGCTGGGAAAACTATGAAATAGGAAATTGAAGTGATTTACAAAGGAAGTGTCTGTCATGAGAAATTTTCTAAGAAGATTGAAGTTGAATATGCCTGGAAACCTCCTTATTGTGACAAGTGTCAAGTTTTTGGACATGATACAAGTAGGTGTGGTTACAAAGAGAAAGAGATACAAAGGATGGCAAATGAGAATGTGAGGACAGGAAGTGTTGCTGAAAAACCTTTTAAAGTAGTGCAGAAAATGAGTCAGTATAATAACAATAGATGGAATGGTTACAAAGGTACTTATTATAATCAAAGAAACTTTGGAACATACAACAGGAATATGAATGGAAGGGGAAATGTTGGGAGATGGGATTACAAAAAGAAGCAGGGCAATACTATGGAAAATACAAATGAGAAACACAAGGAAAAAGATGATAGTATGGAGAAATGTAATGAAAAGTAGAAAGATAATATGGACAAAGCAAGAGAAGGAAGTAGTAGTAAAGCTAATGATAAGGACAATGTGATTAAGGAAAAGGATAAGGAAATAATGGAAAAAAGGAGTTCTTATAATAGATTCACTTTGTTGAATGATTTAGTTGGTGAAGATGAACTTATTCCACCAATTGAACAGAGGAAAATTGTTGATGAATATATGAATCAGGAACATGAAGGAAATGTGGTGGAAAATCAAGGTTGGAATATGGAAATGAAAAAATATTATAAGGACAGGAAAGAGTTGTTTGATGCAGTTAGAGATATGGAATTGGAAGAAGATGTGGAAAATGAAATGCATAACAAGGAAGAATCTGGTTTGGGAAATGAAAATGAGAAATATTACAGGAAAAGATGGAATATCCTTGTGTAAGATTCCTGTCTATTCTCATATTTTATTGTATTTTAGGATAGATTAGAATTAGGTTTGTTTGTTGTGTGTGAAAGACAGAGAGAGTTTGTGAGCAAAAAGAATTGAGAGATGATGAGAGCCAAAAACAGAAAGAGAGTTGTGTGCCTGAAAAATAGACAGAGTGATTTGGCAAGTAAAAGAATTGAGAGATATGATGAGATGAAAAACAGAAAGAGAACTGTGATTTGGAAAAACGGACAGAGTGTTTGGGAAAGAAAAAGAATTGAGAGAAGTGGTAAGAATAAAAACAGAAAGAGAGGTTATATATATAAAAACAGAAAGAGTGTTTGGGTGAGTAAAAGAATTGAGAGTATACGGGAGATAAAAAATAGAAAGAGAGCTGTGTGTTCAAAAAAGAGAGTGATTGGTAAGAAAAAGAATTGAGAGATTTGGTGAGTAAAAACAGAAAGAGAGGACTTAGAATAAGATGGATCTGAACATAGCAGCTATGTATGAGTACCTCAGATAAGCAAAAGGAAGTTAGAAATCTCATTAAGGAAGAAAATTTGCAGCCATGTAGTATTATATAGAGACACATATTAGATATCAGAATATCATGAAAGTTAGCAAAAGAGTTTTAGATAATTGGGAATTTTCTAGTAATGGGAAGGATAATGGTAAAGGATGTAGAATAATGGTTGGCTGGAATTCAAACAAACTTAAAGTTTGGGTAATAGCTAAGTCCAAACAATGTATGTTCATATTAGTTGAAACTATATGCCTAAAGATTAGGTTCTATTGCACTATAGTGTATGCTAGCAATTCTTATAATGAGAGAAGAAAACTATGGAAGGAATTAGAGAATCAAAAGATTATAGCTAGTGATGACCCATGAGTAGTAATAGGTGATTTTAATGTAACCTTGAAAGTTGAAGAACATTCTAATGGAAGCTTTGTGCCTTCTTGTGAGATGACTGAATTCAATGATTGCATTAGGGGAATTGAAATTGAGGATATCCTTAGTTCAGGGTTTCAATTTACTTGGACTAAAAGTAGAAATAACCCTCTCTGTAAGACTCTTAAAAAGCTTGATAGAATCATGATTAATGGGAAGTTTATAGAGAAATTTCCTAACTCACATGGGATTTTTATGCCATATATGATTTCTGATCATTCTCGAGCTGTATTGAGGATTCCTAAAGGTATGGAAAGAAGAAAAGCATTTAGATTTTCAAACTTCATTACTGATAAGGAGTTCATTCCAACTGTAAGGGAAGCATGGAAAACTGAGATAACAGGACACATGATGTATAGGATTGTTAAGAAGATGAAGTTAATGAAGAAAGTCTTGAATGATCTTAGTTGGAAGGATGGAAATATCTTTGAAAGAGTGACAAAATTGAGGGAATGTTTGAAAGAAAGTCAGACTGAAGTAGATAAACATCCCCATTGTGAGATTGTAAAAGAAAAAAGTTGCAAATTACTCGGTGAATATTATGAAGCCTTGAAAGATGAAAGTAATATGCTTATGCAAAAAGCTAAGGTGGATTGGCTAAAAGATGGGACAGAAATACGAAATTCTTTCATAAAATCATTAAAAGCAGGATGCACAAAGGTAGGATAATGTCTGTTTGTAATGAAAAGGGGGATAGGTTTGAAAATGACAAGGTTGCTGAACAATTTGTGAAACCTTTCCAAGGAAAGAAAGATTTAATTACTAAATTTCCTACTGAGAAGCTAGTCTTCCCAAACAAGATTAGTGTTGAGGAAGGAAACAGGATGTGCAGAGATGTTTGTGATGTTGAAGTGAAGAATGCAATGTTTGATATAGATGATAACAAAGCCCCAGGACCATATGGGTATACTGCTAGGTTTTACAAGTCAGCATGGAGTGTAATTGGAAAAGTGAAAGAATTTTTTGAGACAGGAAGACTTCTTGGGGAGGCAAATGCTACTCTCATTTCCCTTGTCCCTAAAATCCAGACTCCAAATAGAGTATCTGATTTTAGGCCCATTGCATGTTGCAATGTGATGTATAAATTTATTAGCAAGATTATAATCAATAGGCTAAAAGGGGTACTTGGAAATTTGGTTCATGAGAGTCAGAGTGCTTTTATAGCTGGGAGACAAATAAGTGAATATCTTATTAGCTCAGGAGCTATTTAAAGGGTACAATAGGAAACAGAATGCAAGGAAAGTGGCTTTTAAGATAGACTTACAAAAAGCTTATGACACTATTAGTTGGGATTTCATTGAAGTTGTTCTGAAACAGTTTGGATTTCCTAAGAAAATGGTGGATTGGATAATGGTTTGTGCCCGTACTACCAAGTTTTCAATCAATATTAATGGAGAGGGGTATTTCAGTGGAGGTAGGGGCCTGAGACAAGGAGATCCAATGTCTCCATACTTGTTTACACTTGTTATGGAGGTATTTAATCTAATCATGAGGAAGAATATAAGTGGAAATAAGAATTTCAAATACCATCATAGATGTAAAAAGCTGGAAATTACACACCTCAGCTTTGATGATGATTTACTGGTATTTTGTCATAGTGTTATAAAGGAAGCTTTGGAGGAATTCAGCAGCTATTCTAGGCTAAAAGCTAATATGCATAAGAGTACTGTGTTTTTTGGTGGTATGACTAGTGCTGAACAGAATATTATACTTGGAATTGTCCCTTTTGCTATTGGAAAGTTGCCT
>BQNB010123831.1:3649-17919 GCA_026074375.1 Tanacetum coccineum
ACCTTTGGTCACATAAATATGTGAATGTGTGGTCGTTCCATTTTGCCCATGTGTGACCAAATCTACTTTTTGTACTAGTGTAAGGAAAATCCCATGGACAAGGCTTTACCAACAGTCTATATCATAGTATATAAACCCTTTCCATGTTATGGAAAGGGTGTTGGTTGTTTCATTTTACATACATAGTTGATACATTATTCTCTTTCACTTTCTCTCACTAGAAGCAAACTCCCACTCTCTTTCTCTCTCTAGATTTCTTTATAATTATCTGTATGTTTAAGGATTACTTATATTCTTCAATTGGTATAAGAGCAACGAAAACTTCTTTGAAATTGTTTGAGTTTAATACTTCGTCACTTTAAGAAGTCTTGAAACATGTACTTGAGCTTTCATGATGTCTTTATTTTTGTCGGTCAAGTATGAGCATGTGGCATTGAATCTTGACTTGTCTTGATCCAATACTGCGACCATCAGGATTACCTGCATGAAAGGGTTAGTGATAATCAACATGTATGGACGAAAGTGGCTTTGTCACTTCATCGAATACGGTTGCAATAACCATGGTTCCCTGCTGATCAGTATAAATATTGCATGTGATCAGGTAGAATTCCGAAGAATCTCCTTGATAGGGTTTCGCAGCTGTACTAGCCGTTCTCATTACCGGAGCGTCTCAAAGAAGACAACACGGTAAGAGTGAACCGGTAAGTTACTATCTTCCTAATTAAGTCGTCAATTCATGTTTAGCTTTCCTATGTCCAGATACCTTTTTGAGGCTTCCCATAGACATAAGATTGAAAATTGATTTAGGAAAATCAGTCGGCGTGTTAAGATGCAAACACATCAAAAGTTTTATCTTTTTCAAAATCATTCGTCAATTCATAAGCTAGAACGAATCGATATCTAGTGTCATAAGTTTGATCCTTATAGGATCTCACAAGTCACCTACCGTAAAGCTTGTTTGATGTTGGCTCTAAAAGGATTTCCATTGTCACTGTGAATACTTTAGTATCACTTTGATGTTTTGGCAATATCACAAGGATAATACGTAGGACTCTTATGTCATTACTTGTTTTCACAGTGTGTGAGCAACAAATATAATTGAATAGTGTCCTAGTAAGATTTATAGATGATCTCTTTTGGCTCTAGACTTAATAGTGCACATTTGGTTTTAGTAATCAGAGGCTGGAGTAGACTGCCACCTTTTAAATACCAACTAACTAGGAATGGAAAGTCGATAGAAATGCATGTAATATCCATGAGAAATGTAACAACAGTCTTTTAAGAGACCTTGAGTGGCTGGCAAAGGTTGTGCATTACGTCACTGGGTCCATGACGACTATCTTCAATACCAGACAACAACTTAGTGTTTCTGACAGTTTATGTATTGACCCAGTGATTGATTTGAAACTCAACCCTTAGTAAATATAAATATAAAATACTTATAAATATATAAATATAAGGATAAGAATCAAAAATCTCTCAATGTAGAAAACCGGGAGTATGATTCCCGGGTCGTTATCCTCAACGAGAATGCAATTGAAAGTTGAGAGTCATTTTGATAATCCGTTGCTTGAATGGTGTGGAACAAGATTTATGATTGGATTTCTAACAGCTTACAGGAAAATTAAAGGCAAAACACACTTTAAAAATAATTAAGGGGAAAACAAAATTTTAACTAAAAAACGCAAATCCGGGAGGGAAGGGAATCCTAAACGGGACCTTAAAAACCCTAAATTATCAAAATTTAGTCCTAAAATGATCTTTTTGGTTTTTATGAGTCTAAATTAACTAAAATGCCAGGACAAAGAAAACTAGACCAAAAACGAAGGTGACTAGGGCTTAAAACACTAAAAAAAATCAATTTTTGCAATTTTAACCCTACGAAAGCAAATCTAATTTTCCTAAGTCCTAAATGTTAAAAGAAAATTTTCTAAAAAAGAATTATATTTTTTTGACTTTTTTATGATTTTTTATGAATTAAAAACGATTTTAATGAAATTAAATGTTTAAAAATACTAAACTATTTAATAAAAATCTAGAAAAATTAGCAAAAATAGCTTGAACAATGAAGAATCTAATAAAAATAAGCTGGGAAAAACAGCTTATCAAATAAGCTGTGAAATAAGCTAAAAAGGCTTATTAACCAAAATAGCTCAAAATGTGTATAAGTATTTAATTTTCCAAGACATAACCGAAAAAGACCCAAGGGCGAGTGTTGCTCACCTAGGGCTTCCCCTAATTCCCAAATGTCATTTACATTCCATTTTTTTTACAACTTTTAAAAGACTAAAAAAACACTTTTTACAAAAACACTTTTTTATAAACCCCAAATAAGCACATAATAAGCTGTTAAAGGACAAGATAAGCTAAACTATACTAAGACTTAAATTGGCTAACTGTTTTACCTTTTAAGCACTAAATAAGCTAAGCAAACTCAAAATAAGCTAAGACAGGAACTTAAGCTATATCTAAAAAGCACTTAAGAACAAAAATAAGCAACTACAATAAGCTAGAATGACAGAATAATCAAAAAGCTATAAAACTTAGAAATTTTAAGCTAAAATGCAAATAAGCTCAAATAAGCTCTAAACTAAAGGAAAATAAGCTAAAATGACTTAAACTAACCTAATAAGCTATACTAGACCTAAATTAAGCAAATGCAATAAGCAAATAAGCCTAAATAAGCAAATAGCTTTTTGGCCAAAACTGATAAGCAAAAAGCCTAAGGGCTATTTTCTAGCTTATTTTTAAGCTAGGAAATGGATCCTTATGGCTTAATGGCTTATACCACTAAAAAGAATGGCCAAAAAGCTACAATAAGCAACAATGAAAAAGCAGTTTGAAATTCAAATAAACACTTAAAAAGCTTCATGAAAAAGCTATCTCACACTGTTTTGACACTTAGACAAATTTTTGCAAACTTTTGTAATCTTAACAAAATACCAATTTTGAGCTTAAAAATAAGCACCTAAACAGAACCTTATGAACTTATAACCTACAAACAGATTGAGATTTGACCTCAAAGAGCTAGAATCATCAATCAAAAAGTATTTTGAAATTCACAATAAGCCACAAAAAGCAAATGAAAAAGCATTTTCTTAAATTTTTTAATACTTAACAAATTTTGACAGTTTTGGCAAGAACTCAAAAATGACAAATGCAGGCTATTACACTTTGTTTCTAAGGTATTTTAACAGTTGCATAAACACAAAAAACATCACAAAACAACTGTAACACCCCCAAAATTGGGTCGCAGCGGAAGTATGTCCGGGGGCGTTACTTCATAATACAACAGCTCAAGATACAAGAGAACGACCTCTAAATGTGTCGTTTGAAAAGTAATCTCGTTGATTTTCTTGAAATTGATATAACATTTGTCCCATAATTGCATCACAATGAAAACGTAAAAGTAATACAATGAGATTTGATCATTTGTATGTAAGAAGAAATCCATGAATGAAATCTTGTCAAATTTAGACTCCAATGCACATCAAGTAAGCCAAGCATCTAATTCACCTGAGAAAAAACATGCTTAAAAGTGTCAACATAAAGTTGGTGAGTTCATAGAGTTTTGTAAGTATGAATATAAATGTTGAAATCCAAAGATATATAAAGTATGTATGACCATTCCAATCCTTATAATAATTGCCAAAAATATAAGAGTAATTGTAGAACTGAAAGAGTTTAGTGTTTATTGCATCGCCGCAATATAATGAAAAGTGTTCAGAAATTAGTAATGTTCAATAAGTAGTATGGACAGTGAAATCGTTGATTTTCCAAAATGTATGGGTCTACTATAACAGATACAGTACCACATAAATAATATCTACTGTTGCGCTAAGCTCATGACACTAAAGCTCGACATCTATGTATGCAATTTAATGCAAATAAAGGCCCGTGTAGATGTTCAAACCCGTAAACATCCAAATTGCTCCGACATGTATGCATTCGTGTTTCAGTACTGTCAAAACTAGTGAGAGCTACTCACCCGAACAGGGATGTCAATCCCAAATAGATCTATTTATACACTCGCGCTTCCTTAACCGGTCCTCCGGTCAAGAATTTAACAGTTCCATTGATATGGGCTATGGGGTTTTGTTCTTAGGCAAACCACAATCAAAACAGGTAAATGATAACCGAAAACACTTGTGTCCAAAAATAAAGTAACCATCATATTCGTAGGAGCTTTGAGTACTTAAATCCATAAGTAGAAAGAGTGTGATATAAATCAAGTAATTGAGTTTGTAATGAGTGCGTAAGCAATTTCGTAAACGTGTATGTAAATGAGTATGTAACGAAATATGAAACCAAGTTTGTAATCAACCATGTAATGGTGTTTGTAATGAGTTGCGAAATCAAGTATGTAAACCAAGTGTGTAGAATAGTATGTAAAAGATATTGTAAATGAATATGTAAACAAGTTGTATGAGCATGTATTTATTCTCCCCGAGATTGTTAAAGTAATGTTAAAACAAGTGAAAGAGGGGCTATATAAACTCACCGTAAATGATATGATTGATTATTAAATCAAATATATGGATCGTCTCGCATCGAATGCAATAAATTTAATTATTGGTCGTATAAGTATAAATGTATTCATATAAATAAAACATCAACATGTTATATAGTTACACCACATACCTTAATTGGTTTTTAACTAAATCATTTTAAAAGTTTAAATTAATAATTAACTCTGTGTTGTAATTAAAAAGTATGTGTTTTGTATCAGTAAAGAAAATATTACTTTTTTGTTTATAATGTACCATTATGTAAAACATGCATATCCTAACTCACTATTACATTTGTACATACCCGGGACTAACTTAACATTACAGTAATAACCATTTATTGTACTACCAGTACTAATGACAATAATTACTTTCCAGGAGTAACTAATATGCTACCAGTAGTAATGACTATATCTACCAGGAGTAACTAATATGCTACTAGTAGTAATGACTATATCTACCAGGAGTAACTATGAATACAGAATTCCTAACATATATGATTAAATGTTTTTATTGAATTAGATAATGATACTTCATTATTAATTATTTGTTTTATAAAAATATTGTATATTAAAATTAGAAATAGTGGCGTGATTTTTAAAACCTCATATCTTTGTATCGTTTTAACCCTTCCGATTTCTTCGTTTTTTTGTCCACGACTTCGTATAAGAAAATCTATCAATAATATCATATTTCATAAACTTAAACTTGATGAACAGTAGCATTTACTGTTCATAACAGTTCATAAAAACTGTTTTTATATAATTAGTTATATATAACTTAATAATTACGTAACTTGTTCATTTTAATTCCGTTTCTCGAGTTTCTTATGTCCTTGGATTCGTCAGAAGATTTCTAATTTTATAAATTATTTATTTTTATAACTCATAATTCGAAAACAATAAGGTATGGTTTATAAAATAACTTTTATAAAATCCTTTTATTCGTTTAATTAACGTAAAACTTGTAAAATGTATATTTTTTCGTTTTTATAAATCCGTTTTTCAAAGTTCATTACATGTCGCTCTCCTTGTGAGGGAGTACCTATTTAATAAAATATAAAATGTATAAGTTAAGTGTCGAATTCCAACGGTAGCTGGTTTATAAAATTTAATTAGGGTTTTTTGATTTAATAAAAGCAAGTTTTATAATTACTTTTATTTAGGAAATTTGCACATTATTTTTACCAAGTTTTTACCCATATATAATACATATAATAAGTTCCTCTTATTTGTCCATAACAATTGTTCAAATGAATTCCATGTCTTGTGATCTTTTGTTACAATAAAGTTTGTAATTAAAACTTTCAACACCATTTAAATTGTAAATCATTTACTTAATTTATTTTAACACTTTTACTAAGCATGGTCCCTTTATTTCAAGTATCATTTTATACATACAACATAAAAATATTCGATTTAGTAAGGTCTAAATACCTTATATAACACAAAAAATGTCTCTAGTGGTGATAACATATATCAACAAATATGTACTTAAAAGATTAAGAATAAATGGAATATTTAAATACTTTAAATAGACCTTATTGAAGATGAGTTAGGATAATGAACACAAGATTTAAACCCTCACCATGCTTCAAAATCAAATCCCTAATCAAGAAAAACCCTTGATATCGTTTTTCTTGATAAAATCCTTGTCACCCATTCCAAGCTTGCTAACATCTTGAGTACCCTTAGATATACTTGGAATGAATGCTTATGTGCTTAAAATACCTTGGATTGAAAAATAAAAAGGAAACCCTAGCTTGTAATTTCAAGCCATGGGTTTAGAGCTTATATTGGGAGAGTAGGATATGTTTTTCTTGTAAATGGGAAGAGTATGAAATTTAGTTGGACATAGGGCTTGCCTTTTATTGCATTCCTTTTAACTTAAAACAACTTTAAATCCAAACCATGTGTAGTAGTGGTTTTAAGTACAAAGGCAAAGAGCTCTCCTCCTCCCTAGGAGGAGGCCACGGCTCACATTGGGTGCAAGGTACCAAGATGGGACAATTTCTAGTAACATGGGTCAAAAGTACATCTTATGTAAGGCTTATGAGTTGTAATGAAAGACTTAGTGGGGATTAAATGATTTATTCCTTGTGCAAACACTTATATCCGGCCCTATGTAAGTAATAAGTGATAAAATGAATTAAGTTTGGGTATTGGGTATAAAAGTGGGTATTCGTTTGAGTGTAGGTGGGTAAAGGTGCTTCCGGGTATGACCGAATGTAATTTATTGCGAAACGTAAGCGTTTTATGTAACCAATAAAAATAAATTATGAAAAGTTATAAGTTATACTCTTAATAACCATATAACACTTGCTTGACGTAGACTTTTATTTGTTTGGTGTCCGTTCACGTTGACTGTTGATTTTTAGTTTACGCGATTTAACTATACGATAATAATTAAAAGTAAACGCGCAAAACTCTAAAATAAATAAATGGAATAATTGAAGTCGTAAATGACCTGAAAATGAGAAATGTTACAAACATGATAAATAATTTATTAAATACTTTTATTTAATAAAAAGTGATAATTTAATATAATTAAATTATTTTCGTGTTGGTACGCGTTGTACGCGGTTTTCAAAATTTGCGAGATGTCTTCTCGTTTTCGTTTCAAATAAGTTGGAAAAATAAACGTGTAAATGAAATAAATATGATTTATTATTTAAATATGTTTCAAAAATTTACCGGCTACGCGGTAATCGTTATTATGTGACCGTAAAAGGTCAAAAAGTCAAGTCCGACCCAAAAAGTCAAAGAGTAATGTAGTAATTTAAATTTCCAAAAATTGCCGGTTGTTACAACAACAATAAGCAAAAGCACAATCAAATAAGCAAATGCAATGAGCTATAAGCTCACAGTTTTAAACCACAAATTCTTAAGACCTTAAAAATGAGATTTAACACTTAATAACCTAAACAAACTGATTTTTTTTGACTTATTTAAGCTAAACTAATCTGACTAAGTGTCAGAATGCAATTGTGAACCCATTTTGGACCATGAAAACAGTTAAACAAACACCCCTTTTAACTTTTGAAAAAGAACACTTTTAAGCTGTTATTAACAAGATTATAAGCAAACTTAATAGATTACAAATAAACAAGCAAAGTTAAAGTAAGCAATATTAGCATAAAAAGAACAAGAATAAGCCTTAAATAAGCTTAAGGAGGTAATAAGCAATTCAAAGGCAATAAGGACAGTTTAACTCAGTAAACTTAAATAAAAGGCATAAAAAGCAACAATCAAGACAAATAAGCATATATAAGATAAATAAGCAACAAAAGCATCAAATAAGCAAAGAAATAAGCGGGTGTGTACAGTGAAATAAGCCAAGAATTAAAAAGAAAGGAACTTACAAAACCCTTTGCTTAACAGGGCAAACAAAGTGACTCTTAGAGCTTTCTATAGCTCTAGCTTGTATTAAAACAAAAGCTAGTAAAGCAATATAAGCCCTTCCTTTTAGGCTTTTCTTCCTAAAAAGCTTTTGAGTGAGTTTTTGTGACTGTTATTAAGCAACAAAAAAACTAAAAGTATTCATTGCTTAAGTACAAACAGCTAATAAGAGGCTTAAATAAAATCTTATAGTGGATTTTGGAAACAATAAGAAACTTAAAACTTTTAAAACAGTTTTAAAACAAAACTTAAAATTTCATTAAAACTCTTTAAAATCATTACAAGGAAAAAGTAAAATAAGCAAAATAGAACTAAAATAAGCTGAAAAGTAAAAAAAAACTAGGTACCAACAATGGCTTACAAAGGACCTATTTATACTAAGCTAATGAAGGTTTTAGGATGTGTGTTTCTTTTGTGAGGAGAACTGAAGTGTGCTTCTTGTGTGAGGATCTTCAAATTCTCATCTTGGCCGTCCAAATTGATATTGCTTCCCCATGCTCTTTATCTTAGGCATCAAATTTTGTCTTTACCTTGGGGACGATTGGGTGCGTGAATTTGGGATTGCCAGGGTGTCTTGCGTAGAGGGATAAGGTGTGTAAAGGTGTTGGTCGACATAGGGGAGAAGAAAGGGAGATGATGTCTTGTCTGATAGTGAGGACAGGGCACATTAAGGAAGATGCACAGTGTTCTCGCTTTATTTGAAGTTTGGAGATCGGAGTGAGAAAGTCGACAGAAATGCATGTAATCTCCGTAAGAAATGAAACAAAAGTCTTTTAAGAGACCTTTAGTGGCTGGGGAGGGTTATGCATTGCGTTACCAGGTCCATGACGACTGTCTTCAATACCAGACAACAGCTTAATGTTTCTGACAGTTTATGGATTGACCCGGTTTCTGCCTACGTGTAAGGAGGGCTTCTTTCTTTTCACCCTTTATCTTACCTTTTCTTTTTCATTCTTTAAACCATTTAGTGCTTACCGAGAATTTATGACTAAAACCTTGTTGGGATTGTTCCAGTACTAGCTCCATCTCAGTCGGTACTATTCCATTTTCTCATTTTTCTCCTTTTTTATTATACCTAAGGACTTCTATTCAATCTAATGGATTCATTTTCTTCTTTTTCCCTTTTTCTCCCTTCTTCTTTTTTTCCTTTTTTTCTCTTCTCCCTTTCTTCCCCTCTCTTTTCTCTTTTTTTTTCTTTTTTTTTTTTTTTTTTCTCTTCTCCTCTTTTTTCTTTCTTACTTTCTTTTTTCCCCTTTCTTCCTCTTACCCTTTTTTCCTCCTTTTTCTCCCCTTCTCCCTTTTCTTCTTTCTCACCCTCTTCACCCTTCCCTTCTTCTGCTTCCTTTTCTCTCTTTCACTCCTTCCCCTCCTTTTTTCCTTTTTCTTTTTATCTTTCTCTTTTTCTTTTCATTATTTTACCTTTTTTTTTTCCTTCTTCTCTTCTCCTTTCCTTTTATCCTTTTTTTCTTATTTTTCTTTTTTTTTTTCCTCTTCTTCCCTTTTTTTCTTTTCTCCCCCCTTCTCCCCTTTTTTTTTCCCCTCTCTCCTTTCTTTTTCTTTTCTTTCTTCCCATCCTTATCTCTTTTTTATTTTTTTTTTTTTCTCTTTTTTTTTTTTTTTATTCCTTTCTCCTTTTTCTTCTCCCCTTCCTCTTTTTTACTTTTCCCTCCTTTCCCTTCCCTTCTCCTTTTTTCTCCCTTTTTTCTCTCTTCTTTTTTCTCTTCTTTTCTTCTACTCCTTTTTTTTTTCCCCTTTTTTTTCTTCCTTTTCCTCGCTCTCCTTCTCTTTCCTTCATTCTCTCTTTTTCTTTTCTTACACCTTCCTTTCCATTTTTTTTCTCTTCATTTTCCCCATTCCCCCTTCTTTCCCTTTCTCTTTTTCCCCTTCTCTTTTTTTTCTTTTTTTTTCTTATTTCCCTTTTTTTTTTTTCTCTTTTCTCCGTTTCTCTCTCTCCTATCTTTCCCCTCTTTTTCTTTTCCTTTTCCCCTTTCCTTCCCTTTCTTCTTTCTCCTTTTTTTTCCTTTTTTTCTTTTTCTTTTTTCTTTTTTTCCTTTTCCCCTTCTGTTTTTCCCTTTTCTTCCTTTTTTTCATCTCAGTCGGTACTATTCCATTTTCTCATTTTTCTCCTTTTTTATTATACCTAAGGACTTCTATTCAATCTAATGGAATGTCCCTGGGTAGATTCCTCTAGTTCTGGCTGGATCATGGGAATGAATTCCTATATCTAACCACCTTATAACTCCAAGAAATTAAATACATGGTCTGTCTTTTGGTATCATTCACAGCCTTAAACCATTTGAAATTTAGAAATGCTCCCCCTGCATATGTGCATCGATAATAAAAAATGTTTAACACATACGAGGACTGGAGTTCACATTTGAGTCTTAAAGATCACATTATACAAATTATATATATTTTAATCACATGTTCTCCCTTTATCAAAAATATCAAATCGTTTGATATTTTAGATATCAATTGATTCAAATATAATGATTTCGGGGGGGGGGGGGGGGATGTTCTAATTATATATCAAGCCTATTATTGGAGCTTTTTAATGCTCCCCTCAAATTGTGAGGGAATTATATGGTGTTTGAGTACGTTAATTTGAAAATTTTGAATTTACTTATAAATTCTTGAAAATTCGTACGCAAACACTATATAAGCCTATTTCTAGTCTAACACTATTTATTTACATATTCACAAGAATTGTAATTATGAGAGAAAGACCTGAAATGGAGAAGGAGAAAATATGACAAAGTCATATTGTCCATTCAAGCAGCCTGAAGTCTTCTCCGTATTCTCTCCCACTAACAAATATCTCCAAGTTCCTCATCAAACTTCTTTCAAAGAGCTGCTGATCGATCGCCTTGATCATGATGCGAGACATTTTCCTGTCTAATTTACTCCATCTTCTTTTTGGCAAGTAATCCATCTCTAAGCTAGAAGCAATATCATGAAGAACCCTTCGAACAAATGAGAGTGTGTCGTCACAAAACTTGTAGAGTTCATCTGAGCGCATCAACCTGTTGCTTTTGAACTTTTCTTGATATATGATTCCTTATGGATTGTTGTATGTAGTGTATGGGGTCATGTTGGTGATGTCGGACCTGAAAGTCTCAGGTTGGTTATATTAAGCTTCTTCTGGTAGCTTTCCATTCCTAGTTGAAGGTCTTCCACCCGCTTAAGAATGACTACACTTCTGGTAAACATCTGCAATGTCACATTCAAGTCGTAAATGACATCTCTTTCCAGATTGGAGAGCTTCTTCTGAACTAAGAGAAGCAACATGTCTTCAATATCACGCATATTAAGTCTTGGGAAGTCACCTTTTCTGAACTTGTAGAGCTGATGATCTTCTCTTCGAACTTCAATCTCCTCAAGATACCCGTAATCATACCACTTCATAACTTTAACATGGGTTACTACAATGATTCTTTTTGTGGAGAACACATCATGCTTGGACTTCATGTTGCTTGCATATCTATAGAACCGTTGTCATTTTGGACCCTAGTGAGTGATTCCCCACATTGCATACTTATCATAAGCTACATTCACTAGACTCTAAAGTGATGGAACCATGTCTTCTATGCCCTCAATAGTATCGTACTTACAAGTCTTGGTTTTTGTTGTAGAAGTCGTATATTTCCTGCTTAAACTTACACCTTTTAGATATTCTAGGTCGTTGTTGATGATGTAGTTAGCAGGAACTACTTGACGACCTTGATCTTTAATTAATGGTAGAGGCTTGCTAAAGTCAAATGGATATTCGTATCCTTCAGGGTTCATCCAGTCAAGTCGATCGGTGACAGCCTTATAACATTCTTCGAAATGATATTCGAGTTCCACTCGGCTCTTGTATGTTCCTTTGAGTAGATTGAAAGTTGGTCGAACAAGGTGTTCTTGTGTCAAATTCTTAATCTTCAGATTATTCAAGACATATGCAGAGAAATAGATAGGAGTGCTCATCAGCTCATCGAAGGTAAGAGGAGGTTTTCCTGCTTTGGTAATTTTGCTGATCCAAGTCTGAGGTGTTCTGAAATCAATTGTCTTTGTAGTATTCCAATCTGAATCTGGAGTCGAAGGTCTCTCTGGTTTCTTGAACCAGTCATCCCTTGAAGCTGCCTCGACGTTAGGTTGATCATCAGTGTTACCCAAATCATCTCCTTGATTCAGTGGCATCTTTGTGTCTCCAGTCTCAAACATTGGTTCCTCTGCTTGATTAGAATTGCCAGATGATTGTGGCTTATATTTAGAGCCTTAAGATGAGCTTAACTGTTAGGAATTAAACTCATTAGACTTAGTACTGCCAAGTCAAAGTGTTAGTACTGCTTAAGTCATAACTAGCAGTATAAACCAGTTAGTACTGCTAGAAGAATGTTAGTACTGCTAGGTATAAGTTAGTACTGCTAGTATAAAACTTAACACTGGATTAAATTAGGTTAAGTACTGCATAGTATAAAAACTAAAACAACACAGTAGCTGAAGAGGAATTTATACTACTGTAGAAAAAGACTGAAGACTGCATGAAGATAAAGATGTGTGAAGAGGAGATAAAAGCGTGTTTTGTGATATGTATGGAATGATTCAATGTATATCCTATATATTTAGAAGATATGTTGATATCTTATAGAAGTTTAGAAGATTCGTAGTTATCTTGTAAAGGACTCCTTGGTGTATAAAAGGAGATCCTAGGTTATGGTTGTAAACACATCACAATAGACACATTCATAGCTTCAAGGTTGTAAACCCTAGTACTAGACAGAGTACTCATATTATTCATCATAATAATATTAAAGCTTTTTGGTTATATTCATTGTTCATTCATTCTACTGCATTACAGTTTTCTATTACATAGATATTCTTTTAAGTATTAAAGAGTAGATTCCGCATACTCTTTAGTATCAACAAAGTTTCTAGCATAGTTGTCTTGAATCTATTCAATACAACTAACCCTTTAACTAGGTTTGCAAGATCTAGTTGGGATCAACAAGTGGTATCAGAGCCTTGTATTCTGAAACTTTGATCTAGTAGTTATGGAATTTGAATCTGCATAGAGTAACACTATAGCTAAGCTACCCATACTCAAACTTGGTAAGTGTGAGATGTGGGTGATAAGAATCAAGCAATACTTCTATGTACAAGACTATGCTCTATAGGATGTCATAGAGAATGGTAACTCATTGGTATCTGTACCACAAACAGCACAAGAGAATGGTACTTCTGTTACAAAGATGTCAGTACCTGTAACTGCTGAAGAAAAGACTAACAAGATGAATGATGAGAAGGCTAGAAGCTTGCTACTCATGGCTCCTCCCAATGAACATCAACTTACTTTTAGTCAATACAGTGATGCTAAAACAATGTTTGCTGCTATCGAAACACGATTTGGAGGCAATAAAGCCACTAAGAAAACACAGAAGACACTGTTGAAGCAACAATATGAAAATTTTAGTGCATCAAGCATAGAGTCTCTTGACTATATCTTTAACAGACTTCAGAAGACTGTTAGTAGGCTTGTAATTTTGGGTGTGGTCATCACTCAAGAAGACTTAAATTCAAAATTTCTGAGAAGCTTGCCTCCTGAGTGGAATACTCATGTTGTAGTCTGGATGAATAAGGGTGATATTGAAACAATGATCATTGATGATTTGTATAACAACTTTATTATTGTTGAACAAGATGTAAAGAAATCTGTTGGTGTAAGTAGTGGTGCTCAAAACTTAGCCTTTATGACTGCTCCAAGCGCTAGCAGTACTAATGATGTTAATACTGTTAATCTTGCATATGAAGTTAGTACTGTTAGCCCTAATATTAACACTGCTTGTCCTCAAGTCAGTACTGCTAACTTTAGTGATAATACTGTGTATGCATTCATGGTTGAGAATCCTAATGGTTCTAATCTCCTACAGCAGGACTTAGAGCAAATTCATGAAGATGATTTGGAAGCAATAGATTTGAAGTGGCACCTCTCTCTGCTAAGTATGAGGGCAAAGAGGTACTTTCAGAGAAAAAGAAAGAAAATTTTCATTAATGCTAATGATACTATTGGGTATGATAAATCCAAGGTAGAGTGTTTCAACTGTCACAAGATGGGACACTTAGCCAGGGAATGTAGAGCACCAAGGAACAAAGAGGGTCAGTTTAGATATCAAGACAACACCAGGAAGCAAGGAAACAATGAAGACACATCCTCTAAGTATAGACGGTGTAGGTTTTGACTGGAGTGACATGGCAGAAGAACAAGTTCAGACAAACATGGCTCTTATGACATTTTCAGACTCAGAGGTATACAATGATAAAACTTGCTCTAAAACTTGTTTGAAAAACTATGAAACTCTTAAGAAATAGTGTGATGATTTGATTG